>BMAO01007861.1:0-105401 GCA_019973975.1 Trichonephila clavata
CACTAATTGAATTTCTAAATGAAACACTTAATTTAAATATATCCAATGATCGAAAACTCAGTACTACAAAATATAAAACAATGATTGAAGCGGTTTTTACGCGATACTTAGAAAAATTTGAATCAAACATTTTCCTTTCTTACTTAGTTACCATAAGCCATTGTATCTTTTTAGAACAAAATAAAAAAATTGAAAGCACAAAAAGTCTAAGTATTGTTGAAATTATAATGATGAAATGATGCAAACAATCAAAATAATGTTAAAAATCAAGTACATTGAAATTTATCCATAAATAATATGATTGTATATTAATTGTCATTTCAATTGAATTGTATTATATTTTGTCATGATCTTACAGCCCGTAATATATTTGGAAAAAAAACCGATATAAACATGCATTTAGTTGGTGCTCGAGTGTCAATAGAATGAAAACCAGATCGATGTTGATATTTTAGTTCAAACATTATGAAATTTCAAATTTTAATACTAAAAGTTCTAAGTTTTCGCTTCTATCGGCAGTCTCTATAACTGCCAATTTTTTTTTTTACACTAATATCATTACTACTACTGTTTTCTTAAAGGAATAAAAAAAAGAGAAATTCATTGTAAATAGCAAAGGCTGTCTTAGAAGTATTGAAGAATCTTTAAATAATTCAGCAACGTGTTGGGAGTCAGGGATGGGTTTTCAAAATTTTGGGGATCCGCGACGTCAGGCTGATACACTAAGAGAGAAGGGGGCTGCGGCGATCGAAAGTTTAAGAGCCGCTGTTATACAACATTGAATGTTACTTATTTTCTACAGCTCTAACGGTTTATAAATTCAAATAATTTCATACAGCATATTTTACATTTAAAAAATGAGAAACAAGTCTTAGTACCAAAAGTCGAACATCAAATCATAAAAAAGGATTACCTCAGGCGGTGGAAAGAAATCGTAGTATTTGGATGTAGCTGATGGAGATGGCGGTTTGGTGGGAGACAGCCCCATGGCGACACAATCGTCCATAAGGGAAGATGCTGGAAAGGCAGACTTCAATTCCACCACCTTCATGGCCCGGGCCGACGAATTCTCGGATAGTGCTCATTGAAATTCTTATGCATCGTAGTGAAGTGCCTCCTGAGATTGCTCTTCTTGCTAATAGCCACTGTCGCATGGCAGATGAGACACGTGCACTTGCCGTTGGACATGGTGAACAGGAACTCGCTTTCCCACTCATAGTGGAAGCGGTAGTTCTTGGGTTTTTTGCGCTTGACTTCTTCCACGAAAGTCATCAGCACTGCAAGAAAAAAAAGTTTGTTGAAGTCGACGATATACTTCATACATAGGAGAGGTACTGGTACAGGAGAGAGTCATGGTACCTGGACATGGAGAGAGTCATGGTACATGGAAAGAAATAATTAATCTTATTAAGTTTTGGAATATTGTGTTGATTTTTGATTTTTTTTTATAAACTATATCGCACTTTGAAACTGGACGAGAATTATTGGCACTGCCCACGTAATTTTGAATCTCGGTCAAGAAACAAAGATGGCACTCTTGACCAAGCAAGCACCCTTTTAGTTCTAGGGGTTCTGTGAGTTTAAATATTTGAAGACCATTGGTCTAACTGATGCCAAAAGATGGTGGATAGTTGGAAGACTAGAGGTGGTCCAATCACAGGCTACCTGTTGTTGGGACCTCGGAGTTTTGAGAAATGCGGTGTCCACGCTATGGAAACAGTTCATAGAGATAGGAACAGTGGCCCCCGACTTGGCCACGGAAAGGAAACAACGCCAACCATCATTTGAGATTTCTGGCTAAAAGAGGGACAGCAACAAAGCTGTATCACAGCCTGCACAAAGCAACAGGAACATCCTTTTCATGGATAGCAGTCGCCCAGAGACTTAATGCAGGTGGCCTGCATGCCAGGCGCCCTATAGTCTGCATCCCTTTAACTGTGAACCACAAAAAAAATCGTCTAGCATGTTGCCGGAAACACCTGTCTTGGACAGAGGATGCTTGGGTGTGGGTTCTCGTCAGTGATGAGTCGCGATTCAGTCTGAACAGTGACTCGAGATGTGTTGTCATCTGGAGGGAACCCGGAAGTCATTATAGGCCCTCTAACATTGTCAAAAAGGACTACTATGGTCGAGGTGGTCTGATGATCTGGGCAGGCATCATTGCAAACGGGTATACCGAACTTCATGTGTTTGATAGATGTACTCTGATAAGTCAGCGGTACAGGAACGAGATCCTTGCACTCTATATCAGACTTTTCGGTGGATAATATGGACCAAATTTCATCTTTATGGACGATAACGCACACCCACACAAGGCTCAGTTGGTGGACGAATACCTCCAATCGAAGGATATTCAACAATCGAAGTACCTGTGATGTTTCCCGACCTTAATCCCGTCGAACACGAACAGGAGGTCCTTGGACGCTCAATTGCAGCTCGAAGACCAGCTCCAACAACCATCGATGAGCTCAAGAGTGCCTTGGTGCAAGAGTGGGTGCGTTGCCACAAGTATTCATTAGGACCCAGATAAGCAGTATGAAACACTGATGTGAGAGTTGTGTAGCTGTTAGACGCGATAATACACTCTATTAGACACATTTTTTCTCTGATTTACAGGGTGTCAGTCAGCTGCTGTGCTGGACAAGTGACTAGTTCCTTAATTTAGGGGCAAGTTGCGCCCCTTTTTGGTTTCCCATATATTGGTCTTTTATCGGATGATATTTTAGCCAGGTTTGGTTTTATTTGCTTCTTTTTATAGCAAAAAAAAGAAAAACACATTTGTCCCTTTGATTGTTTTTACCAGTGTATAATAGCTATTTCAAATTTATTTGAGGGTGCATCGATTATCAAAGGTAATTTTTTCAACATATCCTTCCTAAAATTGCTACTTAGAAAAATACCTCCACCAATGTTATTTTCTAAATATTCTCCTTTAAGATCTACACAAATTCTTCTATCCCCTCTTCTTTCGAAGAAAATCTGCACTCTAAAATCGTTTGATTTTCCCAAGAGCAAGCTCGCATTAAGGCACACGGTTTTGTTATATAAACCATTCTTCGCCTCATCATGCTGTACGCTTCTCCCATCTGGGAAGGTGCGGCAGTTACTCGCCTGAAAAGATTGCACACTTTCAAAAAACATTCAGCTACTTAGAGTAGCAAACGCACCTTGGTTTGTCAGGAACGAAGTCTTGCATAAAGATCTTAACGTTTCCGCCGCTTCTTGATTTCCTTAAAAAAGCAATCAGAAATTTTTTAAAACCGGTTATCACAGATTCCAAATGAATCCATCAGAGAAATCCTGGCTTATGATAATTCCTATCCCTAGCTCTTCTAAGAGAGCAGTCCTTAACCACTCATATCAACACTTCCCAGCTCTGAAAAGGATGAGAATGTCTTGATACAAATTAAATTGTATCCTCGTTGTTTTCTTTTGCAAAACTTCATTCACCCTAATTATTACTCCCCTCCATGCAAGCTTTTGTATGCGGTTAGTGTGACAACTTGATCCTATTTTAAACTTCTCCACCTTTTTTACTTTTTTCCAAGTGGTTATTTAAAATCTCCTTTCAATAACCACACGCAGATATTCAAGAGGTAATGAGTAACGGACTTAAAAGTAATATTCTCTTTAATCTTTGATATTAAAGAAATTCCTCCCTTTTCTCCCCTCGTTCCGTCGAGATGCGGCAGCCGGTTGAAAGACGGGCGTGGTTGTCAGAGAGGTGACGTCATTAACTAAATCAACTGGATGATGGTTTCCACCAGCGTTGTTGCGCTGCACTCATTGTGGACTGCTTTATATTCTTATGTACACTTCAGCAAATTATTCTTATTTTTTTTCCTATTTATTATGATGAGTGGATGATAGAGTTTTCTCTAAGGTTCCACGCAAATGTATAACCGTTATCGTTACCGAAGAAAATCTTTCTCCTTTTAACGCCTTTTTGGAGGGTTCTAAAAGATGGTAGAAGGTGCTAAAAGGAAGGTGCTTATAGAGGGAACAGTTGTCCAACGACTCTTAAAATTTTCTGTAGTTACAACAACCGTTTGAAGTCTTGCATTGGAGAACGATGCGTATTGTAATGGAGTATCTTTAGGGCCGATATCTTGCTTAAACGTTCTCCAAAGCTCCCAGTGGAATACTACATTGTGCAATCTTCCTGAATAGACCGATTCCTAGAACACAGTAACAAGAGCTTTGCTAGTAGATAACAGAGCTTTTGCTTTTAGTGAAACAGCTTGACTTGTTAAGCGCCATTCAGTATGGGACTGCTTTGTTTCATTTTTTGTAATTGTGAACCCAACTTTTATGCGATCGGTTCATATACTAGAATTTAACATAAACCAGAGTTTTAAAAACGGTCAAGCAATCACATTGTAAAATGTTGGTAAGACTAAGCAACGGACAACCAAAGCACTGTTACAGCATAATTCATGAAAGAGAAAAGTACACGATTCAAAGAGACACGCATCATTTCGTAAAAGTATACATAAAAAGACAAGGTTTGAAAATCAAAACCAAAAATCTTGAAAATAAGTACAGTAAGAAAAACTGACATACATAAACATTAACAAGTTAACAAATAGAAACAAAATTATTAAAAGTCGAAATTTTGAATCTATTAAGAATTCGAAATTAATGGTAAGCGATAATATTAAGTTTATATTCTAAACAAAGATATTATATTCTATTGAATTCATATACAGGCTATATCAGTACAACGGTTACAAACTTTCAAAATAAAGAGAGTACACCTAGACGATGAGAAATCACACAGCAATGCATGATCGGAAACGCTTTCCTGGCGCGGTACAGACGATACAAACCCAAGAAAGACAAAACAAGAATAAGAGAAGAAAGCATATTTATTATTTTTGCTGCAGCAAAAATTAAGAAAAAAGAACATTAAAGAAACAACACACACACACAATCTTTATCAAAGTAGATATTCGAAATTACGACCTCGGGCCGTCATGCAGGTTTCACAACTCCGGCGCATTGAAGATCGAACGCTATCGAAAATACAGTAGAACGTCGTTTATCCGAATCAATTGAGGCCGGACACCGTTCGGATAACCGATTGTTCGGATAACCGAATGTAATCCATGCAGTATATGAAACCGGACACTATACGAATATTGAAATTCATTCTATGAGGGAAACGTGCTCGAAGAAAAAGCAAAATAGGCGCAAAATGGCGTGACTTTACCTTTATTGTGGAAAATAATCACTTATTTTTCGCTGTGCCATTGTACACCTTCGTTTTTTTAATGCAAGGTCTCTGGTTCTCTTTAGCAGCAGTAGTTGAGTAGGACAGCCCTCTGATTGTTGTTCGTACCACTCCATAGCTGTCTCACACGTAAAAAACGCGTCAGAATTTGCTACTTTCATTGTTGTTGTCCTCGTCTTCATCCGTTTCATCATCGACAGGGTCGGATTCTTCTTGCACGGAAGTCACAATCTCGTCATCATTTAGCATCTGAAATCCATTGTCTTCTGCATTGCATGCCATCCAATGCATGCTCAAAACTCAACAAAAGAGCCCACATAACACCCCCTCACTTGGAAACAAACTGATCTAATATTCCGTGCAGATGTTTACCAAATCACACAACTGAAATTCCCCAAGTATCCCTCTCCTTGGGTTTTCCCGACACTTTTTGGCCTCACGCGAAACAGCTGTTGATAATTGCACTGTTTGAAAACGTATCCGGACTTTGGTTCGGATATTTGACGCTCCGTATAATAAACGTTCGGATAAACGACGTTCTAATGTACCGGGAGTGTCCCGGATTTCCACTATAGCAGCCGCGTTGTGTGCAACAAGTTCTCAACATTGTTAATAGGAGTGAGTGAATATTAACGTCGCTCTGTTTTAGCTACACGAGGGCTTTTTGCGACGGACCTCGCAATTTTAAACCAAGGTCAAGTGACGAGAATGACACTTGAGCTGGCACCGCTCCCCCTCTCCTAACTATCACACCAACGGGAGGACGCTTGAGCTCTCCACAGATTTGACGTGCATCACTCCCCTACATGGCGGGTCTTCAGTGGTACTGCGCTCGAACTCATGACACGCCAGCCACGAGTCCATTACATGACCAATAGGCTGTCGTGTCCACTTGTTAATGGGAGTTTCGTACAATAATTGACATGACATACTTTCCCATAAGAAGTAATCAAGAAAAGTGAGGTCAGACGATCGAGCAAGCCAATGCAATGGATCACCATTGCTTTAATTTACAAAGTGTTTGTTCCCGGCATTTTTGCTGTTCAAAGAATAATAAACATGTTTTCTCCCCTTATTCGTGTTCTGCCTTTTTTGTGTTGTTACAACCACTCCAAGAAAGTGTTTCAGACCATGCATTGCTGTATGATTTCCCATCGTCTAGGTGTACTCTATTAGTCCTGAAAATTTGTAACTGTTGTACTGGTACACCCTGTACATGTGAGCACAAAGCAGCCTCTGAATACGAATGTAAAAAATATTAAAATACAAAAATGCATAAGAAATTTAAAAAAAAAAATCTACGAAAAAAACATCAAAATACAAAGTTCTAATGGTGGCCATAATAAATTTTTTTTTTTTTAAAGTTTAAAATTTAGTTTAAAAAATTATAAAATAACAAAATTTAACGTCGGACTTGGGACCAAATAGTAGATTTGAACTAGTTTTATACCAACTCCGCGCGCCCTATTACAGATTGGCAGGTGAAAATAAAAATATCCGATGCACATAAAAATCTCAAAAATTTAAGTTTAAAATTTAAGAGTTCAACTTTTAAAAACTGATAAATTCGCCCAAGTAAGATTTGAAAAAAAAAAACACCAAGACTCAAATATATTAAAATATTGAAATAACTAAGAGTAAACAAATTTTAAATACCAAAAAAATCACCAACTCACCCAAGAGCTGAAAAGGAACTTAAAATGAAAAACGTGAGTGTATATAACTCCAAGATCAGTACATGAAACAATTCTAAGCGCGTTCACAGATTTTGAAAAGATCTAAAACATTAAAAATTCTCACATCAGAGTAATTCAAATACTTCATGAAAGATGCAAAACTTTAATAACTTGGTTGGGTACAGTTTGATAGGTTCAGAAAAATATTACAATTTAAAAGTGTATATATTGGTTCGAGTTTGGTACCAAATTGCAATCTGCGAGCACTAATCATAATCTTCAGTTTAGACAACTAAAGAGCTGTTTTTGTGAATCTTCCACCTTTTGAACGTCCATTGAAATAAATGTTCATGCGTTTTGAAAAGATCTAAAACTTTAAAAAAAGAAACGAGCCTTATACAGTAGTCGCATACGATGTGTAACATCTGGCATGTTATCGTGGTAAATTCGCAATAGCAACTTAAATCCAGAAAAAAATTAATCGAGTATGATTGGAAATAATTTTCTATGGAATAATTATATCTTTAATGAAAATTTTATTTAATTAACACAAGGAGTAATGCAGTGTTTTTTATCAAAAATAATTATTCTTGTTCAATTTGGGGAAGAGCGGTAAGTGTGATAATTTATGATAACTAAAATATGGCTCATATACTTGCGTTTTCAAAGTATCTAAAAACTGTTGAAAAATAGCGTCAATAACAGTACCACTGTTAGTTGTCGAAACATTTCGATTTGTGTTCATTTCGAGCTTGAGTTCATCATTTAAAAAAGCTATGAGTGGCTCGGCTTCTAGCAAACTGAAGTTAACTTTAAAATCACCACTCAAAATCATGGGAAGCGAGTGATAGTTTTTTTTAAAAAAGAGCAGAACCACCTTCGTTATATGGTAAAAGTAAAAAACGCAGGAAATCTTAAATTTTTAAACCGTTTGATTTGGAGAAATGTATACAACCACCGAAATCACTGTTTGTCCATTTTCAAATAAGCATTTTGCCGCACATATGACCCCAATATCTTGAATAACAATACCCAGTCCCTTGTTTGACTATAAGTAATATCCATTTGTCGAGCCACATGTGAGTTGTTCTGTTAACGATAGATCGCAACACTAGCTGCTCTGTGGCCCGGTCGTTTAAATTGTACTCAGCAATCGAAGTCAGGTATCGAAACACGTTCGTCATTGTCTAACCACGTCTTTTCCTCTCTGATCCTAAAGTGAGAAAACAAAGATCCCATGGCCTAGACCGCAGGGGGTGGGGGCGGAGCCCCTCCCGAATGAAGGAGAAAAAACAGAGCTTCACTGAATTGCGCGTGCTTCCCCAACTTCCTATTACGCATTTCCGTCCCTTTTCACGAAATCACTCCCACAAATCTCCAGCAATCGAGAGGAAAGATGTTACACATCAAAAATCTGCACACCAAAATTCATACACCTCAAAAAACATGCAAGCCTTTTAGTTACTCAGTTATATACAATTCGCTTGACTATGAAAAATAATAAACTTTAGAAGGGAATGTATTGGTTTACGTGTGTCTCAAAGAGTAATCTGTGAGTAAATAAATCTTTTCTCTGCTAGACAGCCAACACGTTCTCTTTGTGAACTTAATGTTGCGTGATGGATTCGAAAAATGTAAATCCTAATATGATCAATAAATCTATGCTGTTTATGGGTGTAAAAAATATTACAGAAATATGCATGTCATATACAGTCAATTCTCGATCATTCAAACCTTCGATAATACGAACCTCTCGTTAATTTGAAGTATATGCTCAGTCCCTAGAAAAACTCTTGATATTTCGCACTAAAACAATACGTTTTGGTACGCTCAATATTTCGAAGTAAAATTTGTGGTTGGACAGACTACAACACGCTATATAAATAATTCGAAGTTAACATAAATTCTCGACAATTCAAACACTCACTCTGTCATCTGCAGTCCTGTAATAAACAGGTTGGAGCTTACAAGTTTTGCGTTTTGTTGTTTCTGCGTGTCTCCCCTGTAACGTAGCCTCTTTGATGACCATCTGTCTGCTACTTCTTTGTGTTTTCCGGTCCTCAGACGAAAAGACACTTTTATTGTTTTCATTTCTTTAAGTCGACAATAGACCTACCGCACCTGTTGTCAGCCGTCCGTATCTTTCGTTTAACACGTGACATTGCTACTCTTGTGTTTAGATAGGTTGGATCCGCTAGTGTGAAGAAGAGATGCGTAAGATTGTGTATGAATGTATTCTTTTAATACATGACTTTTAACTTCTGTGACATATTTATACTGTATAATATGTTCTTTTTAAAAATGCTTTAAAATAATTTTATACATATGTACAATCGTTGTTTTATTGCATAGTTTCAAATTTAAATGTTAGAAAAAATTTCTCTTCGTGTATTTTGAGAATTTTTTCTTACCCCCGAAGTTCTTTATTGGTCCTACCAACTTCGAATTATCGAGAGTCGACTGTGTGTGTGTGTAGTAGTAGTAGATTTCAAACGATTTTTCAGAAAAATGTATGGACATTTTTTTAAAAAAAATAGGATAATCATTTTGAATTTAATGTATGTTAAATTTCCCAATATTTTATTTCAATACCGAGAAACAAATTAAGATAATCTGAAAGTTGTTTTCTTACCACTTAGTCTCGTTATTGGATATCAAAAATCGAAAACGATTGCCTTTTTTTTTGTGCATAATCTTTTTTAATCTTTGATTTTGCTCAATTTCAAGTTTTTCTGTTTCTACCCCCTGCGGATGTGTAACCTGCATCTATAAATTCTTTATATACTCGTTACAACTACATTATTTTTTGTCGACAAAATCTAGAATCTTGTTATAATTAAATATCGATTTCTACATATACCAACTTTTTTGCTACAAGTGAAAAAACTTGTTTTATTGAAGTATTTTTAATTAAAAATACATATACGTTTTAAAAATTTCAGATAAAAATGTATTGTGTTAAGGGCATATCTACAGTACTCAAAAAAGTATTGGGACACTTGGCATGCTTAACTGTAAAAATATATATCACATTAAAACAAAAACAAAATGAATTAAGAAATATTTTAACATTTGGTGAACAGTATACAAGGAAAATTTTATTAGTATTATAGAATTATAATTTGATCTAGCTTTTCGAATATAATTCAAATGAGTCAAAAAAGTATTAGGACACTTTTGACATCAGAAATTTACAAATATACAGAACATCAATAGAATTTAATTTCACGCCACTTTTTTAGACTAGAAGTTTAAACATAAACGTTTAAAACAGGTAAGATTATTTATACAAAAAATGGCGAGAAACTTAAATCGGTTGGTTTGCGAAATCTCGTAATAAGTCATTGGAAAGCGGGGAAATAAGTTCGCTGTATATGAAGAATCTTGAAATTGAGTAAGTCTACTGTTTTTAACATCATTGATAGGTTCAAGAAAACAAATAGTGCTGAAAATAAGCAAAGATCAGGGCGTCCAAGGATATTTAATGAACGTGAAGAGAGGGTGGATTGTGAAAGACAAGCACACATTAATCCAAGAACTAGTGTTGTAAAAATGACTTTGAAATTTAAAAGTAGGTTCGGATAATCAGTAAACCCTTAAACTGTCAGAAATGTTTTAAAAAACATAAGTATCATGGCAGAGTACCTCAAAGAAAGCCCTACATCAGCAAAGCAAATAAGCAAGCTAGGTTAGCCTTTGCTAAAATGTATGTAAGACAGCCAACAGAATATAGGGGAAATGTAATTTTTGTTGATGAAAGAAAATATAACATTTTCGGATCAGATGGTAAGCAAAAAGTTTGGCGGAAATCAAATACAGCAATGCATGTCAAAAATTTATGGTCTGCTGTCAAATATGGAAGGAGTAACCGAATTGTCTGGGGCTCTGCTGTCGGGAACTTACATTTTATTGATGATATAATGAAAAAAATATACCTATCTTGACATTCTCAAGCGAAATTTAAAGCAAAGAGCGAGCAAGCTGGGAATCTCAGGACATTTGAAATAGTATCGAGAAAATAACCCGAAACATACTGCAGATATTTGCAAGTTGTGGGTCCTCTACCACTGTCCTAGTGTTATTAAGACTCCTGCACAAAGTCCAGACCTTAATCCCATTGAATATGTGTGGGATTATTTGCTGTAAAAACTATATGAGCACCAAATTTCTAACAAGCAGGGCTTAAGAAAATATTTGGTCGAAGAGTGGACCAAAATCGATCGTTTTGCAAAAAATTGATCCAATCCATGTCAAATAGACTTCGAGAGGTCATAAAAAGCAAGGGCGGCCCAACAAGATATTAATTTCTAAGTTTGAATTGTTTTTCTTAATTTATTGGGAAGTGTCCCAGTACTTAGTTGAGCACGTTTTTTAACTTGATTTTTTTTATTTTCAATTTTAACCATAATTGCATTAATGTATGAGTTTTGTTCAAGTTATAATTATTTGTATCATTTTTGTTTCATTTGTATATTTAAGTAAAATATTACAATAAAAATCTATGAACTGGTAGTGTTTTCTAATACTTTTTTTGACAGACTGTACATGAACACTGCATGACAAACATCAATGTAAACATATTCAGACCATAATCTCTTCATCAATAAGAGAATATTAAAGATCCAATACATTAACAGAACGTGTATGACAGAACGTTAAAGATCCAATACACTAATGATCCCAACGGTAAACTCAATTCAGCAATGTGTTATCGAAAAACCGATGATTTGAAGGAAGCACTCAGGAAAACGAAATTGACGCTGGTCAATATAAAATTATAGTGTTCCACGACAAAGACAGGCCACCTTGTGCTTTGGCGACACGCCAGGAAATAGAAAACGGAATATTATTTGATTTTAATCTGTTTCTCTCCAAAATTATTTTAAGGAAGAGAAGTTGTAAAATGAAAAAGATTCGAATCCCTAGAATGAAACTTGTTCGAGTTTTACACCCTTCAAAATAAGTTATTTTGCAGAAGTGAGTCCTCAAACTACCTTGCACCTGATGAAAAAAACCAAAGTAACGATGTAAATTATATTGTTTAGTAAATATCAGTTAAATGCGTTAAAAATGTATTACTCTATTCTATTGCAAAAATTCAGAGACATTTCCAATATGGAGTAGAAAAAGTAATACAAAGGGCATGTTAGTGTCTCACAGGATTATTTTTGATGATATTTGTGTTTAGATGGCTGAAAGAATACGAATAGAGCCGCTAGTAAGTTCAGCAATCAAATAAAGACGTCACTTTTTTCTTTGGTAATGATCATTCGATAATTTCTCTTTTTGGGCAAAATTCCAAACAGATTAGACAGTTATATGGAGAGTTGTGCCTGATCGTCCATAGACTACTTATCCTCTCTGAGGAGTACTAGTCAAACGGAATCATCAACATGCGAAAACTTTACAATTGTAGATACACCGCCACTTGATAAGACAATATGTTACAGTGTTGTGCGCTACACACGAAGAGTGTGTATGCTCAAATACCACATGTGCTTGTGTTCCGCTAACTATTCACTTTAGAGGGGTAAGGTCAAGTAATGTCGCGAACACCTTACTTGAACTGTCACAGAATCCTGCAGTGTCCTGTTCTCGGACGAGTCCAATTTTAGTCTGGAATCCGATTATACGAGTAATCGTGTGAAGGCCTGAAGGGAAAAAAAGAGCATATAATTACAACAAAAACATTATCGCACATTCAGCAATGGCGTCTTGAAGACTTCCTGAGGCATTGGTCTCTTAGTCAAAAGTAGGAAGTGCAGCATAAGTTATCAAATACTTGACCAATCAAATACTCGTTTTATATAGCATACGTTATCAAATACTCGTACAAGCCCGTAACCCGTAAGAAATGTGCGTGGCTCATAGTCACGCAAACACAAGCATAAACCAACTCGACCGATTGCCGCCTTTCGACTCAATGAGCAATGATGGTGCATATTGGTACGCCTACGCCAAGACAAGGAAGACGGAAATAACATGATAATCCAGTTTTGCCGCTGTTGCCAATTGGACCAGAGTTTTTGAAAAATCCCCAGCTCGTCGGAGAATATGTCCAGGAAAAATATTTGGAGATTAAAATTATTCGATCATGATCTTATAGAGGCCAAGGCCCTGGGTCTAATTGGCCCATGCCTTAAAAAGTCCCTTGCATTGAGAGATAGGAGCATCATGCAGAGTTGCCAGAAACTTATGCAGCAAAGTAGCACGAAGAGAGGGGGAGCAGCAAAAAGTTGTTGTTGTTGCTTATGCCACCTGTCTGACGTAGTCAGATCGAGGCCCACGAAATTCATCATGGTAACGGGCTACAGATATGTCTGTCATTAGCCTAAGCTTTGAGCCCATGAAGGTGACAGCACGATTTTACTCACGATAGATGGCGACACCATTCAGACCCACAGATTTAACGAGCACGTGCTCCGTTTGTACTCGGCGAGTATTTGGTGGTATCGGGCATAGAACCCAGGCCTTCCGGTCTGGCGTCCGATGCAATCAGTGCGACGTTAATATTCGCTCACTCTCACTCACTCACTGGCATCCGATGCTCTAACCATTAGGCTACCCACGGCCTAGCAAAAAGTAGCGAATCGATTAGCAATTCATAAATATAATTTCTTTAATTTTGGCAATTCTGTAAAACTGTTTTAAAAAATACGGTAAAATGCTTTAATTATTTAAAATAAATTCAAATTCTTCCTGCTCAATATCGTGATATGCTGTGTCTTTTTTCTAAATTTCTGAATTATATTGAAGTATTTGTGGCGATGAAATAAAATCAATGCAACAAAAGTCCATCGTTTTTCCAAAGTCATTTTAATTCTGAGAATTGAATCCAACAGTTCAAGGCACATTTGATTCCCTAGTTTTGTCTTTGTTCGCGTCGATCTCGAAAATACCCTTTCCACAGTGGTATTACTTATGAGTCGGCTGTAAAGCTTTAAAGCAAATGTAGCTAAATCTCTTAAAAACGGATATCCCCAACTACGTCTTTTATATTAAAAGTGTGACACTAGAATAATGCTCCATCTTTTAAAAGCTCATATTCTGAGTGAAAAACATCTTTCAAATGTATGTTAAAAATTTGTCTCCACTGATTCTCCAGAACATTAAATTTAGATTGGTCTGCTAATTCTAAAGGCAGATCATAAAAAGAAGGACGATTTGAATTTTTAAAAAAATATCAGGGAAAAATTATTTATATTTTTTAAAGTTATATAATTTGAAGGTATTCGGTTTAAAAGTTGCTTACATGAAGTCTTGAGAAAATTATAATATCTTTAATAGATTTGTAAATTCTGGAGAAATTATTTTATTTTTGTTTTTATTCAAAAAGGCACATCCAAATTCAACTTTCTACAACGTTCCGTGTCGTTTCGGAGTTTCCCTATGCTTTCATTGGCGACTAAAGTCACTAATTTTTTTTTTTGGTGATTTTCCCCAACTAACTCATTTTTTCGAACTTGTTCCAATATTTTTATGTGTGGTTGAAAGTAGCAAAAAGTAGCGGGAGACCATCAAGTGAAGTAGCGTGGAATTCGCGAAGTAGCAATAGACTAAAAAAAGTAGTAAAATTCACGAAAAATCGCACGATCTGGCAAAACTGGCATCATGGCATGAGCTGAAATTTCAATGAAATATCATCTTAAGATGCATATCATTGATGGGGGTTATGGCACTGCTACGTGGTATCAGGAAGGTGATATTATTGCAATTAAACCCTGATTTTTTTTTTTTTATGAAGGATGCAGATCAATCAAAGCTTTACTTTCTTTTCATTTTTGTTGTTTATTTCGTCACGTGCTTAAGTTTTGAAAACAATGTATTTCAACGTTTTAAAAGACAATATATTGGACAGTATTCCAATAACAAAATGAATAATTTTGTAAAATAAACAATGATGATTTTAAAGTTTCAAGAATGAATGTGGAACGATATGTATTTTCAGGAAAATTCAACATAAATTCAAGTTAAGCTTAAAATTTAACTGTTGATTATTTTACGGTAAGCAGCAAAATGCGGCAAAAGATTGTTAAAGAAGTGTCTTTTGAGATGAATGGTCAGGGCTAAGAAATGGACCGTAGGTATTATAGCGAGGGGCGTAGCTACCGCCGTATCAATGATACGGGGTTCCTAAGCTACAAGGTCTTCAACATGTATAATTAAAAACAAATCGTAAAATGCTTTGAGGTCATAAAAAACAACCCCAAAGAAATTTGATACAGGGCTCACTCAAGACTATCTATGCCCGTGATCATAGCCCTCTTTGTGAGGCCGCGGTAGCCTAGTGGTCAAGGTATCGGATCGTGGCTGACATGTCATGAGTTCGAGCCCAGTACCACTGAAGACCCACCGTGTAGGGAAGAGATGCACGTTAAATCTATCGAGAGCTCAAACGTCCTCCCGTCGGAGTGGTGTGGTAGTTAGGAGAGGTAGGTGACGTCCTCGACCATGGTTCAAAATTACAAAGGCCGTCGCCAAAAGAACCTCGTGTAGCTGAACAGTGCGAAGTTAATATTCACTTACTCATAGCCCTTGTAGTGATATAATCTATATAAGCCAGTAACAACCTCCGCAGTATGGTGATCATTTTGGTGTAGTGGTTAAGTTACTCGGTTTCGGATCCAAAGGTCACGGATTCTGTCCTCAGGATAAGCGCGCCACGTCCCCCTCTTTGTAATATAATAAATTATTCGACAATCATAATAAATGTTAAAGCTTAAAATTTTGAAAATAAGAAATCTTACTTACTTCTTGAAGATCGTGAGTCAGATTTGTCAGTGCTCAATTTGCTATATTTAGATAGTGGAGCTTCGCTCAAGTCCCTGAAATAAAAATGAAAAAGTTGAATTTAAAAGAAAGAAAAAAATTGTACATGACATATAACCTGCTTTAATTAATTTATAAAATTCCTTATTAAAATCCCTTGCCCCCCCCCTCTCTCTCTGGACTGCTTTTATTTTAAATCTTTCAGAATAGGGCATATTTCTTCAGATTGAAAAATGCCCCAACATTAAAGAAGCATTTTGTCTTCGCTATCCCACAGGGAGCATGGCCCGTAATAAATAGCCGAGTAACCAATGTCTGGAGTAGGCCAAATCGATCTACCAATAGGATTCAGCGTGCCACTCAGTAGGACATGTTTGAAACATTTTGATTCCCGCGACAATGCTCACGTAGTTAGAAAATAGAGGTCAATAATTTAGATTTTTACACAGTTTTTTTATTATATATTAATTTTGCATCATTTAAAGATATTTTTAAACATAAAAATAAATAGCATCAAATATATTTATTTCAACAAAAAATTTTAAAAATTAAAATTGTACATGTATTAAGTATTTTTAATGAATCCGACTACCTTAAAATTATGAATTTTGCCAAAAATTGACAATTTTTTTTATGATTTTATTTTATAGACCATCTTATTCGCTTTATAAAAATACCAAGTTTATTATTTTCCGTTCACTAGAACAAAAACTGCAAGTGTTTTAGTAAAAGCAGATGTCATTACTTTAAGCAAGACGTTATACTTTAAAACGCGTTTTACTCGAAAGGTGATTTTTTGAAAATGCTCAAACGGGGACAGCGATTGCTCAAAAAAGTATTGAAAATAATTAACTGAAATTTTTTGTGTATGTTCTGTATAATAGTGGAAGTGCTTTAACGTTCACAGATTCATCAATCACAAAATTTACAGTCACTTATGTGAATATAATCACTGTTTTTTTAAGCAATTTCATATAATAGCTGAGATAAAGTGCTTTATTTTTTGTAAAAATTAAAATATCTTTTATCCTGAAGGTCATTTAAAAAATGAATGACATACAACACATCAAAATTAAAAAATTGTTCATAAACTTTTGGTACAAAATGAGTATTTATGTTATTTTTTATAAATTTTTTAAACTATTTTTTCCCATTTTAGTAATAATAATTTCTTTTATCTTCTTAATTTTAGCATACTTTTCTTAAAATGTTCTAAGCAAATCTAAGAACTAGAAAATCCCCATATCTCCATTTCTTAAAAAAATGTTGTCGTAAGTAGGACCTTATATAAACATATTTATTAAAATAAGAAATATATAGATAAAATAAAATATAAGAATTTTCCTTCATTATAGTAAAAAAAAAATTTTAATGCGAACCTAACGCTTGCACCCCTCTATTTTCGTATAAAATCAGGGGTATAATTTGTGACTTTCAATTTAACACGATTCTGAGCATTTAGTTGTTAAACAATTTCTTTGCGGACTCGAAATATTTTTAATGTGAGGAAAGATTTTTTACTTAGATATGTAGGTACCACAAGCGGAAAGCAGAGTACATGGAATGCTCTCTTTTCAAACAATTAAATATCCCCAGAAATGACATTCAATAATTTACAAAGTACAGTAGAACGTCGTTTATCCGAACGTTTATTATCCAAAGCGTCAAATATACAAACCATTTTTTTTTTGTCAACTACATGTACTGTATCTGAATACATTTTCGAACAGTGCAATGCTCAACAGTTGTTTCGCGTGTGAGACCAAAAGTGACGAGAAAACCCAAAGGTGAGAGATATTTAGGGAATTTCAGTTGTCTGATTTGGTGAAAAATGCATGGAATAAGCAGTGGCCAGATTTAGAAGGCGAAAAAGACTTCAATGACGACCACAGGGAGGAGATTACTGACTTTGTCCAATCGATCCTAGGATTTCAAGAATGCGATGAAGAAGATGTAGAAACCAGGATGGTATACGATGCAGGAGACCGTGGATTTCAAATGCTAAATAATGACGAGATTGTGATTTCCGTGCAAGAAGAAGCCGACCCTGTCGACGATGAAACGGATAAGACGAGGAAAAAAACAAAAGCGAAAGTAGCGAGGGTCCATCTAATGCTGACGAGTTTCCTACTTTAGAGACAGCTATGGAGTGGTACGAACAACAATCAGAGCGCTGTCCTACTCAACTACTGCTGCTGAAGAGAATCAGAGACCTTGCAGCGAAAAAACGAAGGTGTACAATGGTACAGCGAAAAATAAGTGACTATTTTCCACAACAAAGGAAAAATTTCGACATTTTGCACCTATTTTGATTTTTCTTCAAGTACGTTTCCCCCGCATGTGATCGTCACTTGACCATGGTTCAAAATTACGCGGACCGTCGCCCAAAGCCCTCGTGCAGCTGAACAGTGCGACGTTAATATTCTCTCACCCCCGCATATGATGATTTTCAATATTCGTATAGTGTCTGGTGTCATATACTGCATGGATCACATTCGGTTTTCGGTTATCTGAACAATCGCGTATCCGAACGGTATCTGGTCCCAATGATTCGGATAAACGACGTTCTACTGTAGCTGCAAATTTATCTTTTAAGTTATCTCTTTCAGTTTTTTTCGTAATTCCGTTAATGACCATAACTCTGAAGATAAAGTCCATTACAAATTTATCAACTTCCATCTACTAAAATACAGACAAATTTGTAGAGTAGTTCAGAGTGCCACTGAAAATCGTACCGCGTGCCCTAGGTTGCCGACCCCTGGACTGGAGATATCAATCGGCATTGTTGCAGTCGAATAGTGGGTTTGTGAACTGAAATTGCTTTGGCACATCGTATAGCCAATTTGAATGCTAAATCTATCAAAGGTCCAAATCCTCACGTTAGCGTGGGATGCTAGTTCAGGTGTCGTCCTCGTCACTTGACCCTTGTTCAAAAGAACGAGATCCGTTTTCATTAGCTCTCGTGTTTCTTTTAAATGCGGCGTTGATGAGAAAATCGATCAATCCCACAAAAAGAAAAATACAGACGGACCTCCATTTTATGAACCTCCATTTAGCGAATTTTTCAATTTTACGAACTTTTTCCTAGAATCAAGAACATTTTATATTTTTCTTCATAAAATATCCACCAAATAGCGAAATATATTTTCTACTCAACGAACTTTTTCTGTTGTGATTCGATTTTTTTTCTCTCCCTAATTTAAAAACATTTCTGAGCATTTTAAGTTATTCCCTCTTTTAACACATCTTATGGGGTTCAACGGCCTTGAACTGGTTTTACTAGGTGCCTAACTCACGCAGAGCAATACAATTACCGTAATTTTTTTTCAAACAAAAAGTCAAATAAAATTAACAGATTTTAGTAGTAATTAAATTTAAGGACGCCTGTGGGATTATATGCTTAAAATTGCAGGTTATAAAATAATGTATGTTTAAAATTACTCGAAGGCTTCAAATTAGAAAATGTCATTAAAATTCATTGATTTTAACATAAATTATTTTTTAAAGTTGGAAATACAGTGTATACCCCTTCCATTGTTTTCCTTAAGTCTCTTTTTGGTCCGCCTGATTTCAAACGCTATATAGGTGGCGCTGCCATCGGAATCTAAAAAAGAGAAGGGGAATTTTACAAAATGGAGGAGGCGCGAAAGGGCGGTTACAATCCCTGGGATGAAAACAAAAAACGGTGTGAAACTTAAGTTATTGTTTCGTGTTAATTGTTTCAAAATGTTATGTTAATTTTTGGGATGTGTGGCTGTATAATGAACAATAAGAAATTGGCCACTAAACATGCACGGAATTTGTCTGGTAAAGTAAAAAAATCTTATTTGACAACAAAAGAACCTACAACGACGAAGATAATATTGTGTTTATGAGTTCAGAAACCACATAAAACAAATTTTAAAGCACATTAAAAGATGAATCTCTCCATTTTACAAATTCTCCACGAAACGAACTTTTTTTTGGGATTTAGCGACTTTGTTAAATAGAGGCCCCCGACTATATTTTACTATGCTACTTATTTCTTCTCATGTTTCCATACTTCATCTAATATATTTCAATAAACCAAACTCACACACACAATCAGTGGCGCAGCAGCCCATGAGGGCCAAGGCCTACTGTTTCTATCTCAGTTTTCGTGACCTCGGGCGCTGAGGTATCTGTCAGCAGGTCAATCTGACCCCAGTGTTTAGTTCCCAAACACAAGCTTGGTACTCATTTTATCGATCCACTGAAGGGATGAAAGGCTGAGTCGACCTTACCCAGCAAGGGATTTGAACCCCGGACCTGTGGCGTGGAAATGCGATACGCTTCCACCCAGCCACTGGGCTTCAATACATTTTAATTCTAAACTGTTATTTAATTTTACCGTTATAATACAGAAATAGACAGTAAAATGTTTCAAAGTTTGAAGCGCGCAGCATTATGGATGGATATGCATGTTTACACGAATTTATTTTAATGCAGGGATTTCCTTCCACCCCCCTCCCTCCCTTCGAGTATTGTACACAAGGGTGGGGTTTTTGGGGATCCTAATCATTCCTCTACCCTTTTTATTACCTGAGTGATTTTAAATTTTTAGCATAAATTTTACGCCTCGGCTTTAACACGCTTTCAGAAGTTTCACTTGTATGTAACGGAATCTTTGAACTCGATTTTTATTCACTTTAAAAGGTCAGATTAATTCGAAATTTTGCACACTTGTCAAGGACAGATGACAATACAATAATTTATTCCATTGTCCTGATAAGAATCATCTGGAATAACAATTTCCAGATCTGGCGACTAATTCCAAATACCACTTCCAGATTCGGCGTCTTATTGCAAATACAATTTTCAGATTTGGCGACTAATTCCATATTTAGCGACTAAAAGATTACGGTGCAACCTTAAAAGCGAACATACTTATAGTTAATACAAATAAAACAAACAAACAAACAAAAGTGTTCTTCATGTGAGAAAGGGGAGGGTGGGTGCTTCAGCAATTCTTACCATAATATAAACAATAGTCAAGCTTTCCTGAAAATGGAAATAAAAAAAAAGACTCGTGCACATGTGAAAAGAAATAATTTATGTTCTAACTGCTAAATATTTTTTACTTTTTTCAAAGCAAAACATTTAGAAGTGATGATACTAATTAACTTTATAGCAATACGTTTAAAGGGTGATAATACGATTGACACTTAATATTTCTTCTTTACACACTTTTATTAGTTTGACCTGCATCTATAGAGACGAAATCTTTGAAATATAACGATACGGGACTGATCCGCGGCCCCATAAGCGGAGAGAATAAATATCCTTCAGACCCGTTAATTAATATCCATTGAAGAGCAAGACTAATTGAATAAATGATAGTTTTAAAAACTAAAAAAACACGTTTTTATTGTAGATCGAACTAAAAAATGAAAACTAAATTATAGTTTGAAAAAAAAAAACAAAAAACACGCTTTTGTAATGAATCGAACGAAAAAGTAAAAAATAATTCTTAATATAAAAATAAAATGATTAACGAGAAAATTAATGACATTGGGGGGAAAGCGTGGGGTGTTTTGTACTACATTTTTACACTAACTCAGCATTTCGGAATAGAACTAATATAGAGCCCCACAACTAATATAGAGACAACTAATCAACTCTAACTATTTATAACAACTAATATAGAGCCCCCACACTTTTATCCCAATTAGTTACACCTTGTATTTATTTTACACTCACACCTAGATTTTCATCTTTGCATTTAAATTTAATTTTTCTCACCTTAATGTATTTTAATTATTCTAATGTAAATTTTTTAGATTATCTTATTTTTAAATTTTAATTATAATTTTAAATTTAGTCTATTCACACCTTTTAATGCAGCAAAGGGCTAAGATAAAGCTGAACCCATGTAACCCCCAGTTTTTCCATGATTGGAGTTTGAGCTTCCCTGCGGGAAGCAGGTACTCCGACAACCATTCAACTTATTTTATCCCAACGACATTAATTTCTTCGTTAATTATTTTATTCTTATATTAACAATTATTTTTTTACTTTTTAATTTGATTCACTATAAAAGCTTTTTTTTTGGTTTTTTTTAAAACTACAATTTATTCTTTTTAATGTAAACCTCTCCCCATAAAAGCAGTCTCTGTAAGCAACTCTTCTATTTCAAAATGTACTTCCAATTTGGGAACCGCTCCGAGACATTGGGCGATGACCCCTTCAAATAAAGATGCCTATTTTCTTCATTCTCAACACAGCAAGTTAAAAGAAAAATGTCAGTAATGTAACATTTTATTTTTCCTTTTTAGCTCTTCTGTGTGGTTATCCATTCCCTGTAAAATTTAATCGATTTCAGTTATCTTTTTTACGCAACACTCTTTTGTAAAAGTAGCAACACTTTACATTTGGGGTCTTGATGGCCAAATTAATAAATGTACAATGATCCGAGGGCCACATTATAAATTCACAGTGATCCGAGAACCAACGACAGTCAAAAAAAAAAAAAATGTAGAGAGGAAATTTATAAAAATAAACATATGAAAAAAAAAGTTCGTTTTACAAGACTGATTCTAAGGGAAGAGCTGGTGTATATATACATTAGAATTCGATTTAAAATAATTTGCAAACCTTTAACCACTTCCCTTACAGATTTTTTTTGAAAAAAAATTGCAAAAAATCATCACATTTTTTTATTTTATTATTAAATACAAGGAAACAAAACAAATAAAATATGCAAGTTTCAAGTAGAATTTTTAATTTTTTACAGGTGTAAAAGCATTTAGTTTCAAAATTAGTTTACTGTCCCGAGTTATCTCCGGCAAATGGAAAAAGTTAAATATTCGTCTTTGTATGATAGTTTTTGAAACAAGGGACAACACAAAGTGATGCCTGACATTCTGTACACTGGTATCTCTCTCTCTCTCTCTGGTCTCTTTTCTTACTGGCTTACCTCTTTACGGGAGCATAGAGTACATTGTCTCGTTGGATTAGATTTTTTTTCAGTAGCAGGAAAAACATCTCGAAAATGCCCAAAGGATAACTGAGTGGTGAAGGACATCAGGTCTTCCTGATGCGGCTAAAAACTCTGAAATTATTTTTTTAATCAGTTCCATTCTAAATTCTTTAGGTGATCGTGAACCTCCTGATTTACAGTACAAAATGTGCTACATACAAAAGAATCACTTCCACTATTTTCTATGTCCACCATAATCACTTTCTGAAAAATCATCGCTTTCGCAATCTTGCATCATCGCCACAAGCCGACGTATACTATACAATAGAAAAAACACATGACCTATCCCGCCAAAAAAGATCCACGAAACCAACAAAACTTTGCAAACTGATGATCAAAAAACTGAATATTTCCTTTCATTTCCTCCAGGCCGAGCAAAATCATGATAAAACAAATCGTACTGACAAATTCTGCTTCGCCCGAGTTTTCTCGGGTTAATAGTTAACTGCAATACATACGAACCCGAGATAACTCGGTATAATCAGGCAAGCGGTAAAAATCCACCTTTTTTTCCGAAAATTTCTGAGATTTTTTGCATAGTTGATTTTTTTAAAAATTATTTAAAATGCAGTGAAATTTTTGAAAAGTTCTTCATTTTCAGAAAACTTTATCTCAAATGGATTTCAATCACACAGTGAAATGTTTTAAATAGTAAGAATAAAAGAAAAATGGCGTTTTTTTTACGACAAAAAGTAGACGGTAATTTTTTTCTGAAATTGCCTCAATTTCAAATGAGGCGGATCAATCATGGCTCGCGGGCCTCCCTAATTTACATTAATGTGAAATTCCTATTTTACATTAATGTTTAAGTACATTTTTAAAAGTTTCAATTTAAAAACTCTGCAAAGATGATCCACATCTTTTAAAAAATTCCAATGCACTACTAAAATGCGTTCAAAAAGCGCTAATTGTTATTTTGTATAACCGTCATTTCACGAGTTACGACAAACAGCAAGATTATTTGCCTAATCTGTAACGATTTCCACATCAAACACGATTGTCAGTTATATAATTACGCCGTCTATTAAAAAAAAATAATACAATTTGCAGTCAAATAATAAGAATATATTGTAATTTTATAGTAAAAAAAATATCATGATTCTAATTTTTAATTTTACAAAAAGCGCAAACTAAGATTTTAAATTGTAAAAATATCTTGTTTAAGAAAGTAAAATATAAGTTTGTTAAGTACAAACAAATCAATTTAACTCTTAGGATTTTAAATTCACATATCTTTATTTCTATTGAGAAAAATTTTAAATACAATATTATAATAAATTGTATCACATTGTTACTCTTATATTTGGAATACACACACAAAAAAAACAAACAATTTTTAGAAAGAAAGCATTATATTTATCTCAGACTGTAATACTTTACATGAAACATAAATATACGTAAATAATTCTGTACAATGCTTCGGTTCAAATAAAATCGAACTTATTATATGGATAATTTGCATAGAAGAATGATAACCCGCATATTCTATCGCTAATTATATTATATTTTCATTTTTTAAATAATTCTATTTTTTAGAGTCACTTATGTAATTTATTAATTATTCATTTAATCATTTTTTTGCTTTTAGTATTTTTAAATGCGGAAGTTTTACAAAAAAAACTTAGAAGCAATTCATTTTTATAATAAAATTTAAGGTGAAATATTTTTTAAATACTTTTGGTTATCTCTTTGACTTATTCCGCTATTTGAAGGGGGAGGGGTAGAAAGAAAACTTATTTTATATGCCAAAAGATAATTGCCGAAATCATAATTTTGTTTGTTTTTTTCTTTTAAATCCTTATAATTGAAAGAAAAAGAAAATTCAAGAAATGTTTGATAACATTCAAGATAACATTAGATACATAAATATACAATTATTTTAATTATAACAGCAAAATTTTAAAAAAATATTTTTTTGCTTCTTTTTGCTTTACATTAATGGGTTTTTTTTCACGAAATGGTTTTTTTTTCACGAAAATTTAAAAGAATTAAATGCATAGTTTTTATTATTCGATCTTTTATAATATTTTTTACATTTTTCTATTATAATCCCACATTTATTCTTCAATCATTAAAAATTCCCATAAAATTACTAATATTATCGCTACTACTAAATTTGAATATTATCGCTTACGAGAATAGTTTTTATCTTTTTTAAGAGCTTTTACGACTAAAAAACTCATAAAATTAACAAATGTAATATCTTTAAAATTTCGAATAAAAAAAAATTATTTCATCAATTTTATAAAAAACTCGGGAAAAAAAAGAAATTAAAATTATTTTTCTCCTTCAAAGAAGTTTTTAGGAATAAACAAGGAACAATACATCAAAGCCAGCGTTCGGTAAACGGCAATCGCAATTCCAAAATTCATCTTATCGATCTTATTTATTCTAGAAGAATGCCCGCTAATTTTGAAAATCTTATAATCGCGCAACAAGAACAGAACGCCGGGAAAGAATATAAGGCTCGTCGTTCGTGTTCGCAATGACGTCACATAGGCAGAGATTCCACCGACACGGTTAGGCTTAACCGGAGCCATATTGAACTTCCCCACGCGCTGTCGAAAACTAGGCTTTATCGCAGTATTTTACCAAACGATATTTTAAAAAGTAAACTTACATATCATGGAGGGTGACCTCGCACTCAAAAAGTATTCTCTTGTCCACGGAAGCGTGAAATTTAAGCAAACGCCGTCTTGCTGGAGCCCCAGTGGTTGTGTGAACCGGTCGATCGCGATCGACGCATGTGTCGGGGAAGCGCGAATGACGTAATCTCCGGGACTAGGGGAGCCCTGGCGGTCACCGACCGATTCCTGCGTTCGATGCATCCCCTGTACTCGCCTGCTTCCCACCACCATAATAAGGTCCACCCACCAGGGCATGGGTTCACTCACTATATCTGCAGTTCCGCGGGCGCCGCTCTCTCTCAGAGCGCAAGGGCGGCGAACAGCAGTCGGTCGACTGCTGAGAGTAAATCCGATTGCAGCTCCTCGAGCCAGAATTTGTTTTTATCTCTAATGATTCTGTTAATTACTTTTAACCTCCTTAAAAATTCTTTTTATTGACTGAAGAGCTACCTTTTGCAGATTAGTTTTCAAATGTTGGATATTTGCATAAAAGCAACACTACTCTCTCAAGTATAATGCTTAATCTTACGATTAGCCCAAATTGCTTTTCGCGCGGAAATGCACTTTCGAACTTCCGAAGAACAGATTTTCTCCAAACAAAGAACAAATCAATGAAATTTTTAAAATTTATACTATTTTAGAGTAAGATATATATATATATATATATTAATTTTCAAATCCTATCCATTTCTTTTTTACTCTCATCACAAGTTAAGTTTTTGATAACTTCCCATTAAAAATACGACGTTCGATTTTTTTTTTATTTCACTTGTTCTTCTAATGCAATAATCACAATTCAAAGAACTAATAAAAATGAAAACTTTAAGATCAGAATTATTTTTCATTACTTCGATTTATAATAAACCGATTTCAGACTTGGTTTATTTCATCGTTTGTGGGAAAAAGCAATCATTCTGAACACAAAACAGAACATAAACATTCAAAAAGAGACAATTCGAAACATACAATTTTGTGTGCTACAGACAAGAGATGAGTAACTTTTTTTTATTACCTGATTTGGTTTTGATGCGTTCAAAATATCTCGGGGCCTTAGTAAAACGAAAAAGAAAATTAAAGTGGCAAAATAGAACACAAACAATGAATGGTTGATTGAAAGTTGAATTACAGCATGGAATTATCTTTCAAAACATCCATTTGAGTTAATTCAAAATAAAAGAACTTGGAAAAGTAAATACATAGCTGCAATCATCAATCCTGCATTTGCATTGAAAATTAATCCTTCAAACAAGGAAAACAGAAAGAATGATTCGCTAAATTTATTATGAGAAATTAAATTGAGCTATATTATTTGAAGCCAATTATTTTTTGAATGCAATGTAAAATAACAGATGCAATTCTGTAAATGAAATTTAAAAAAAAAATAAAGACTGAAATATTTACTTGCAGAAAACGTATACAATGTCTCTTTATAGTTATAATCTCGCGCGCGCGTGATCTCTCTCTCTCTCTCTCTTTGTGTTCTTTTTTTTTTCTTTTTTTTTTTCTTCTACAAAAATTAATTTTTTTTCACTAAAGCTTTGACATCATTATCATATTTCTAACAAAGAAATTCGATTTAATATATTTCTACATAGATGTTACGAAAATTTTAATGAATTCATTAAGAAATGAAGACCAACTTTTTTATGCGCAGGGTTTCTAAAAAACACATAAAACACGTTGCCAGGGGCATAGCTACCACCGTATCCATGATACAGGGCTCTCAAGCTATAGGGGCCCAAACATGTGTAATTACAGTCCTACTAAACGGGCTCTCATATCTAAAAAAGGACCCCGAAGGAATTTTTAAAAAGGGCCCACTCAGAATTAGCTACACCATTTTTTCCCTTTCTACATTTTTTGTACAGTAAAAGTATTGTAATCGATATATATCGATTTATATTAGATATGTAGTATAAATTTTTAAAAGGCTGATTAAATCAAATACATAATTATGGAAATATTTGATCTATTTCTCTTTATGTATATAAATATTTATTTCATATTTCAATTTTCACTGTTCAATTATTTGATTTATTTTTTATAAATGTTCTATTCCAAAACATTATAAAAAATAAATTATTTTATAAATGTTCTATACTGTCTAATTCCAGAACTAATGAACTGCAGTTTCACTGTTCACACACAAAAATAGTTGATATTAAAGTAAAAACACATCTATATTAAAATCGATAGATTCTTCCTCATTTTAAACTAGTCCTCACACTACAGATTTACTTTTTGGCGTTTAGAGCCAAATTTGATTCATTAAATAAGCACTTCTGTAAAATCTTATTTTCCAAAAAAAAAAAAATTTCTTTATGGATGGCTTTTTTGAGACGTTATATTTTACTTATGTTATAGTTTTATTTGTATCATCTTTTATTTTCCTAGGATCCAATTTAAATTCTGATCAGGGATAACTGAAGACTCTTTGAGGACCTGGGCCCCGAGAAATCTTGAGATTTTAAGACCCTGGGCCCTTATGCCAAAGTAGGCCCTATCTGATATCTTTAAAAGTAGACAGTACATAGCATGCATTGTAAAATATTCGTTCAAACGACAATTTGATACAAATAAATATGCACGACTCACTATCTCAAAAGCCTAGGCCTAAACCGGCTCGACCGATGGCCGCATTTCGACTTAACGAGTTGAAGGATTGTTTATTGCATTCAGCCTAGACCTAAACATGGACAATGTTTATCACATAATAATGCAGCCATACCACTTTTGCCAATTGACATGCAGTTTGAAATACCCTGTTTTTCGGATAATATATACGAGAATTATATTTAACCATTAAAATTATCCGGATCATGATCCTATTAAGACAAAGCGGAGAACGAGACGATGTCCCCACTGAAGACGTGGCCCTGGGCCCCGAGTCCAGTTGGCCCATGGCTTAAGACGTCACCTGGTTCTGATAAGTAAATAAAATTAAAAACTAAAATGATAGATATGTATATGATTATAAATTTCTTTTACACATTGAGTCCTTCGTATCTTTGAAAAGATCATGTCGATATTAACTGTAAAAGGATTAATAATTAAAGTTCCACAACATAAGACTGGGTCACAAAGTTAGTTATTACAGTGGCGGATTTTCTAAAGACAATCAGGGGCTTCAAAACCGAATACAAGAAAACAAGAGATAGGGATTGTTTAAAGAGAAATGAGCCTTTATAAATGATGCAAATAAAATAAGAAAATTATGTTGTTAAGTGCTTACCTGATCCTTTAAATAAATTGGAATCCGGAAACTTCTTTCTGCTCTGTCCAGTGACGCAGAAGAATAGGGACCCCCTGCAAAGTCAGGTTTGGGGCCCCAAGCCGGATCTTACAAAGGATTGCAAAACCATAACATAACATAAGCTTTAGGCCCCCTAGATTCCTGCCTCCCCCCACGATGCTGAGATTGCAGTGGTGTACGTTACACTATTGGTTCTGTCATCGTTATTGTCGTTCTGCAAAAAGTATCAAAGCCAACTATTTTAAAAATTCATGGCTAAAAATAAAAAGTCTTTCCTTACATTTTGTTGTGTATTGATGTTTACTATATACAGTTGAACCTCCATATAACGAACCTCTATATTGAGAATTTTTCTATATAGCGAGCCTTTTCCTGGAACCAAGAACATTTCACGATTTTCTTGGTAAAATAACCTCCCAATAGCGAAGTGCATTTTCATAAAACGAACTTTTACTCTTGTGATTCATTTTTTCCTCTATTTTTGAATTATTTTTGGACATTTCCAGTTATTCTCCCTTTTAGCGCATTTTATGGTGGTCATAAATCTTGAACTTGTTTTATTAAGTGCCGAACTCACCTAGAGCAATAGAATTTTGTCATTTCATCCAGGAAGTGCAACTTTTAACCCCCATTGTCTAGTTCCCTAGAAGCATCTTCGACATCCCCTTTCACCCTCAGTGGAGTCTCGTGTCCTTGAACTAGTCTCCGTTCATTTGTAGTGTTGATCAATCGTACTGGTAACTTCGTTTCTTATAGCATGAAAAAGTAAGTGCTAGAGCATCAAAGAAAAAAATTTAATTCTTCAGGGAGTGGATAAAGGCGCCAAGAAACTTTTCGTGCAGTTTTTCCTTCTTTCTTTTTTTATAGGTAAAATAAACATATATTAATTTTCAAAAAGATGTAAATAATTACTTATTTTTAAATATATAGTGTTTATGAATTTAAATTTGTTTTATGTGATTAAAAA
Source organism: Trichonephila clavata (assembly GCA_019973975.1). Taxonomy (NCBI): domain Eukaryota; kingdom Metazoa; phylum Arthropoda; class Arachnida; order Araneae; family Nephilidae; genus Trichonephila; species Trichonephila clavata. Next base: position 29,523 of record BMAO01007861.1, read on the forward strand.
AGAAAATTGAAAGGTGAACCTCTAAAAAACGAATTTTCCGTATAACGAACTTTTTATCGGGATTTAGCGACTTCGTTATATAGACGTCCGACTGTATATTATTATTCAGGCCATTCACTATTTCAACATATACAACTAATATTTATACATTATATATACAATATATACATTAAAATATTTTTTGAGATGACTTACTGATTCCTACATTTCACCACGTGAAGACTTTGAGCCCTAGTTCCACTTAACATTCTTTAGCCTTAACTATTTTTCAAGATGTATTTCTAGTACAATCAGATTTCAAATACATGGTTCAATTTGAACAACATTGCTCTCAGAACTCTTCATCATGGCCCCTCAACTTTTGGGGCTACAAGAATTAAATTAATTTATATAGATTTTCAATTCTTAAAACGTTTAATTATATGGTCAAAATATGAAAAGCTTTCACTCTCGAAAAGGTATAAATACAGGGTGTGGCAAAAAAACCCGGACAAACAATTTTTTAATCAACTTTATAAATCTTTAAGAAATTAACAAAATATAATAAATAATATAATAAGAGTACACTCGTACTAATAAATAAATTTAATTGGTTTCAAGGTGACCGCCGTTTGCAGCAATACAGAGGTGTAAACTCTTGCAGAAATTTTCAATAATATTCCTCAAGTCTTTTACCTTTAATCTATCCCATTCCGACAGAAACAATTGCTTTAGAGAGTCTAAAGTTTTGTATGGTTTAGTGCAGGCCCTGGACTCCAAAATGTACCATACACTGTAACCATAAGATTTAGATCCGGCGAGTAGGGTAGCTATTCTTCACATGATATCATGTCTGGAAAATTTGCCTTGCACCACTCTTGTGTCTTTTTGGCCTTGTGAGCTGGTACAAAGTCTTGTTGAAACGTCCACTTCGCATTTGCGGTATGCTTTTGGGCCCACGAAAGTACAGCAGCTTCAAGAATGTTCCTTTGGTACACTTTTTGATTGATTTTAACGCCCTCTTCCACAAAAATCAAAGGAGTTTTACCACTTGCGCAAATTCCGCTCCAAACCATGACCGACTTTGGATATTGGCGATGTTCAACAATTGCTGAAGTGCTTAGAGTGTCCACAGGCCAGATTCCATCATTTGGGGAGTTATGAACTTGTTGAACAGCAAAAAGGTTCTTATCAGTAAAAAGGAATCTCTCCCAGCGCTGACTCAAGAGTTTTCGGCATCTTCGGAGCCGTACGAGTTTGTTTCTTTCAGTGAGGAAATAAAATTTTCGCAACTTGTAAGGCTTCAGTCCAAGCTCCGTTTTTGCTATTCGCCTCAACGATCTGACACTTATTCCCATGTCACGAGCGGTTTTCTCATGGAAACTCTCGGATTTCTCTGGGTTCGCTTTTCGATGGCCTTACGATTCCTTGAAGTGTTAACAGTGCGTTTTTGCCCACTTCCTGGACGTCGACCATCATTGCCAAGTTCTTTGAAACGGCAGAATGCATCAGACACTGTTTGCCGAGGCAAACGAATGATTTCACACCGTCGTTTCCTTTGCTGAAACAACTTTAAAATAGAAGCCCTTTTGCTCGACATTATCAAAAACACATAATTCAAAGTACAAACTATGAAATCCATTAAAAAATATTTTATTATGAAAGTGGTAGATGAAGAAACATGAAAATACCAATTAAAAATAAATTCGTTAACTATTCTAGGAGGCAGGAAATTTGTCCGAGTTTTTTTGCCGCACCCTGTATTTTAGTTTAAAGTAGTGTTTTTAACTGAAAGATGAGTATATTTTTCATATATATAGAGAGAGAGAGAGAGAGAATTTTTTTCTACTTCATACCTGAGAGACAATAGATTATTTAAATAAAACTCAACGGCGTGTTGACATATTTATTTATGAAACCCTACACATCGTGCTACAACATTAATGCAAAGGTCTTTCCAGACTTGATTACACGTGCAGTTCTGGGCACGCATCGGTTTTGTGATTTGCAATTCAACTAGCAAATTCAAGATACGCATTTGCAATCGCTTCGTTTGTAATATGAATATACGAGTCGGGATATATGAGGAAAATATCGTTACTAAATATTGTACTTCTTATCAATTTCTTTGATGTAATTAATATTAACATTTTATATTTTTATAACGTATTTATATTTCTCTATATAAACTTAAAATATTAAAATAAATTATCTTCTCTTGCTCTTTGATATATTTTGTGCTGAATAAATAATTTATATCATCCTTTAATTTAATGCAATAAAGGTAACGACTGTAGCAAATTATCTATTTATAAAGACCAGCTTAAGCCAAAAGAAGACACTAAGAATTTATTGAATTATTCTGATTCTTAAACTTGATATTACTATATTCTGCTTCATGCACTTTTGGAGTTTTCCCAGTGTTCATTATTATTTGGTTCAATTAAATCAAAATCATTCGTTTTAATCTAGATAAATGAAACGGAAGAAAATATTCTGCTCTGAAAAGAGAAAGAACAAATAAAATTTTACAATAGAAATAAAAAATAATGCAAAATTATGTAAAGATAATCAATTCTTTTAAATTCTTTAACCACCGCTATCAAATTTAAGACATCTTTGTCACTTCTTTCACCAATCCAATTAATGGAATTGCCTTTCCGAATACTAATTTGAAGAAAAAAATTCGGACCTTTTTGGTTTGAAATGATATTATAAGTTTTCAAATTTCTGTACTACCTCAACTGTTTAACTTAAGGCAATAAAACTAATTTTCATGATTTTGACACAGCATGAACATTAAAAACTATTGAATTTTGTTTTTATGTACCAAAAGACACAAATGGATTATAATATCAATCCAAAAATGAAATTTACTAGAAAATCATTTGGACTTTTTCATTACATTATAATGGCTTTAGCTTTGAATCGTCCGTCACAAGTTAACTGTATCTGTTACACGGGTCTGCATACACAAGTGAATGGATTAAAGTCATGTGACGTCATAGTCACATGATAAATGCAATCATATGTTTCCAGCTAATCTGTTCCTGCGTTTCACTGTTGCCAACTTTTGTTTGTTGGAGAAACCTTTTTTTAAAAAAATGCATATTTGTCAACAATCACACAGCGCACATAAGTATGCAAAATACACTTGATTTGAAAGTACATGTACGAGGGCTGTTTTTTAAGTGTGTGGGGGTCCGTTTGTTTTTTTAAAAACAACAACATTTTGATTCAAAAAATCTTTATTTTAGGATTGTACATACTTTTGCCTATTTTTCTACATAGTTGCTGAGTTTATAAATGCACTTATCATACCTTAGACCTAAGTTTTGAAAATCCTCCCCAAAACAGTCTGCCTACTGGTCGGACAGCCAAGAGTTCACGGCCGCTTTCACTTTGTTGTCGCTGAAGCGCTTCTCACCAAGACTGTGTTTGAGGCACCGGAAAAGGTGGAAATCGTCTGAGGAGCAGGGTCGGGGCTGTATGGTACATGACCCAAAACCTCCCAGCCAAAAGATTCGATTAAGTCCCGAGTCGTTCGAGAAGTGTGAGGCCCTGTGTTATCTGCGGAGCAAAACACCTTTTGACAGCTTGCGATGCCGTTAAGAGGTGAAAGCGACCGTGAACTCTTGGCTGTCCGACCAGGCGGCTGACTTCTTTGAAGAGGATTTTCAGAACTAGTTCTAAGGTATGACAAGTGTCTGAAGAAACTCGGCATTTATGTATGAAAGTAGGCAAGATTATGTACAATCCTAAAATAAAGGTTTTTTGAAACAAAATATTGTTGTTATTTTTTAAAAAACAAGCGTTCCTTTTTTTTTTACTTAAAAAAACAACCTTCGTATTTTTAAATACGGTATCTATTTTTAATTTCAAAATCTTTTTAATTATTTTTTTTTCCATTTTACTTGAACATCTTTACTCAATTAAAAAAATTCAATGGATTGCTTCTATCATGAATTTAGCCCATTAAAAAAGGAAAATATTCGAGTGTTTACAAATTTTATACCATATTTGGAACCATACATAATTTTTCATCGGAATTTATACCTACAGATGCAAAAATTACTCATGTAAAATAACGTTATATATAATTTATCCTGTTTGTTAAAAATTATCTGGATCATTCATCTTTTTCGGCGAAATATCAGTAATCATTATAAAGCACAGATACTCTGCTTATCGTCTCATTTTTATGAATGAAACATACGAGCACATTTTACATTACTCATAGATTGAATGACAACATTTCCTTTGAACTCATTTTGTGTGTCAAAACATTTTCATCATTCATCTTTTTCGGAAAATTACCTTCTCTATTTCTACAGAAACTTTAAATTGAATTCGAAATTTATGTGCAAGCTACGAAATACTCTTTATAACCATTGTTACATAAGAAATAGCGATTGGGTGAATATTATGCTTTTTAATCGTAGAAAATTCATTTGATCAGGAAAGGTATTGTTTAGGGATAACGAGCACTGGGCTCATGATTTATAGAAAATTATTACGTAAATTTCGAAATGCCTTAGCTGTTTTACAAGACCAGTGTTAATGGTTGTGTATACAGCTACACTATTCGACAGAATTTTATGATCAATTGTTTGAAAGTAGAGAACGTAAGGAAATGTTTATTGTGTCTTCAGCAAGCTAAATAAGATAATAAAAGGTATACAGTAAAGCGTCGTTTATCCTAACGTTTATTATCCGGAGCGTCAAATATCCGAACCAAAGTCCGGATACATTTTAGAACAGTGCAATGCTCAATAGTTGTTTCGTGTGAGGCCAAAAGTGACGGATATTTGGGAAATTTCATTTGTGTGATTTGGTAAACATCTGCGCGGAATATTAGGTCAGTTTGTTTCCAAGTGAAGGGGAGTATACGTGTTCCTTTGTTGAGTTTTGTTGATGTAGAAACCTGGATGGCATGCGATGCAGAAGACTGGATTTCAAATGCTAAATGATGAGATTGTGACTTCCGTGCAAGAAGAATCCGACCCTGTCGACGAGGAAACGGATGAAGAGGAGGAAAACATTAATGAAGGTAGCAAATGCTGACGTGTTTCTGCGTTAGAGACAGCTATGGAGTGGTACAAACAACAATCAGAGGGCTGTCCTACTCAACTACTGCTGTTGAAGAGAATCAGAGACCTTGCAGCGAAAAAACGAAGGTGTACAGCGAAAAGTAAGCGATTATTTTCCCCAATCAGGGTAAAATTGCGACAGTTTGCACCTATTTTGCTTTTCCTTCAAGCACGTTTTCCGCATGTGATGATTTTCAATATCTGTATCGTGTTCAGTGTCATATACTGCATGAATCGCATTCGGTTTTCGGTTATCCGAACAATCGCGTATCCAAATGGTGTCCGGTCCCAATTGATTTAGATAAACGGCGTTCTACTGAAGTTTAAGTCTTGAGTAAAAAAAATGAGAAGAGAAGAACGTTTTGAGCAATCATTTATTCATTAAAAAGATATCTTTGAAACTAATAAAAAACAAACAAGTTCAATTCATTTTATTTCTTATGCTCCAAGTTATTTACAAATAAAGCCATCATTCTATTTTTGCAATTTTGCTGTTTAATTTCAATACAAAACGGACTCAATATTCATATAACAACTTTTACCTTTAAATCCTAAATCTCTTGAGAATTATATTAGAATCCACAAACTCTCATTCTACAATTGCAAGGTTCCATTCTTAAAAAAAGAATAGAATCAAATCCGAAATTTATTGTAATAATAACTCATTCACCATTCCAGAAAATTCAAGTTAAAACGAAAAGTATAAAGTATAAAATCAATTAAAACATATTTCGTACCAACATATTCATTTGAATTTCCTTTTCCCTTTCCTCCCTGTTCTCTTTTGGATTTGCTTTCATTTTGCCAATCTATCTTCGAAAATTTTTTAATTTCAACAAATCAAAAGGCATTTTGGAATTGTTGAAAATAAACTTTCATCATTTAAATTTCGCAGAAATAAAAAGAAAATGTTCGTATTGATCAAAATGTTTGAAACCGGCTTGTTGAAAGTTTTCTGTGCTTGAATTACCTGGAAAAAATCAATATCGATTGAGAAATAGTGGAACAGGTTCAAAATGTGGTTCTTCCTGTAGATGTGTTAAAATAATGTATTTAATTTTATCTAAACGTTGTATTTTTTTTTCATTGTAATGCAGTTAGTTGGCTTGCGTAAGTTAACTTACTCTGTCATATGCTTGTTTAAATTGCACGTTTATTATTGTTAGAGTGCGACCTTGAATAAATATTAAACAAATATTTAAGCTTTCGTTTGCCAGTCATTTAGTACAGTAGAACCTGTTTTAAATCGGCCTTTTTTCGTGCGCTTTGTTTTGTGCGATTTTATTTTTGTACGCGATCTTTTTTATGCGGTATATGAGTTTCACAGCGGATTTGGTGCCACTGTAAAGTTTTCTATTATTGTACATATACACTTCAAGGACTTCTGTTCATTGCTTATGAACAGACTCTTGCCAAAGCACGTTCAATTGCTTTCTCTCAACACACTAGCAGCACACACTTGATTGAAGATGAAACTTTCAATGACACGGCATATCACTAATTTGACAGATTATGAAGACGGACAAGAAGAACCGGATTATATTTGAGAGCGAATAAAATCAGGCAGGGTTACAGCTTTCCAACAAATTGGAAAAAGCATATTCTTAAAATAGATACCAATTCCGAAAGGAGTTTGAAATTCCACAAAAAGAGCTTCTATCATGCATATCTGGTTATAGTGCCGTTCACGAGCAACTGATCAACCAACCGTCGTCATAAAAACTTATCACTTACTTTATGGCACCAATAAATCAATTGAAATTGCCTCTTCAAGTGACGAAAGCGATTTAGAACTAATTCATCACAGGAAGATGAGCGCTTTGGATTACGATGAGTAGCAGTGAATTACGTATGTGCATTTTGAAAATTTCTCCATGCATATACAAAGAGAATTTAAATGTTTTTAAAATGTTTCCATGGAAAACTAAATTTTTTTTTTTGTTTGGAAGTATTTTCTAATAAAGTTCGTAAATAATTGACATATTTTTTATGCAGTCCCTCTCCACCGCATAAATTTTTTTCTGTAGTATGTCGACAAAGTTGTTAGTTATATGTAAGTATTTGTGAAATTTTCGCATATTTTTTTTGTGCGGTCCCTATCTTTCGCATAAAAACAAGTTTTTCTGTATTCGCAAACATAATATTAATGCTGAAGAATTTTTATTTTCCAATTGAATCAATTTGAATACAATACAATTCACACACACAAAAAAAAAAGAGAAAAATTATGAGGTTTTTTCCTAGAATTACATTTTTGGCTACAATTTCTGAAAATATTTTTATATTTTATTCAATTTCTAATTTATAGAAATTATGATCTTTTAGAAATATTTCCAAACATCAAAAGAAAAAAAATGTTGTGCCAGTGAACACTTCGTTCATTTTTCACTCTTTTTTATGCACTTTTTTGCATTCCAATATCTTAGAATTAAAATAGAAATTTCATGGCTTTAACATTACGTTTTCGAATTCGAAATAACTGATGGAACGGAAACCGTATCTGATTCAGAATCGACAATGTTTTGGATTTTGCGAGTATAAACATAAACATTCAGGAAATATCACCTTTGATTAGGTATTGTATCGAATTAAGAAAAAAAAATTTAATATTCATTGTTTATTCACTTTTGCAAGGAAAGTTGAAAAAAGAAATAAATATTTTCGTTTATTTTTTAATGTCTAATTATCAATGCAAACAGAATATTACAATGGGTAGTGATTCACTCAGCTAGAATTTCCAACGCAAAAGCCGACATTTTATTAACACAGAGTTTTCACCGTAAAATGTTAATCGCTTAAGGAAAATCAACCGGAAAATTAATGAGTTAAAATGTGGAATAATATATATCCCTCTTTAAGAGGAACTGTAGTCTTGAATTTTAAAATAAATATTCTTCCTTCAACAGTTGCTTTGCCTGTAACACGCAAGCACATTTATTATCCATCAGCAGAGTTAAGAATCTTTTTAATAGCAGTGTTGCTGAGTAGTGGCAACTTATTAATTAATGTTTAATGAAATAAATATGTTGAAAATTATGCTTTGATTTTTCCGTTATTTGATTGAAAAGGGAATTAACTACAATTTAATTAGGTGTGGATGCAATTTAGATCTATAGTTTTTCTTAACAGACGATTTACTCCAAAACGAGAAATAAAACTTATATTTGTCTAATATAAACCTTTTTCTAATTCTCTTAGCAAACGATTTAATTTAAGACGAAAGATGTAAGTGGATATTAGATTTTCGCTGTTTGGCAACAAAAAAAATAACTGGAATAAAAAGCTTTTTTCGCACTAAGAATGATATAAATGAAATATTGTTTTGATTCTGAAGGGTTATTAGTCTTTAGAAGTATAAATGAGTTCTTCATCAATAACGGTAAAATAATGGGATCCAGATAAATGATTTTCAGTAAAAAAATTTATTTTTGGAATATTTTCGAATGTTAATATTAATAAGAATTTTCAAAAGGGTTAAATATAGTGAAAAACTACAAAAAATAATAAATTTTGAAAGAGGAACATTAGTTTAGTGAGAAGCCTAATTGTAGTGTAGAATCTTAGCATTTCAGATATACTAATTCGATTGTTTTCTTTTTTCTTTCTTTTAACAGCAAAGAATTTTTTTATATTTTTATTTGATTTCAAATATATATGAAGAAATGGTTATGATAGCTAACTATACATCGTATAGTTTCATTTAAATAGTTATCATTCTTAGGTTTTCCGAATACCTTAATGATTTTTGTTTTTAAATTATTGCAAAATGGAACGTTTTCCGCTAGCTACTGTACTGTGATATTAATGTGTTAATATTTGCTGACTTTAAATATTAAAACTTGAATTTTTTTCAACATGCTATGTATGTTTTCTAGGAATTCGAGGTTTTTTCTCTTCTCAGATGGCCGTTCATTTTATAGGTTTCATCAGGCATCAAGAACACTAACTAGCCCAATGCAGCTTTAGTGTATCTGTAAAAAAAGAAAACGTTACATTTTGTGCCAATTTCGAATTTTGTACATTTCGAAATGAATAACCTTGAATATCATTCTCATAGTTTATTATTCTTACAGTTGCATAGCTCTATTTAGAGATCATCTTATTTTGTTGAAAGTAATAGGGGCGTAGCTACCACCCCAAAACTACAGGAGTCCCAACATGTGTAAAAAAAATCGTAGAATATTAAGAGACCTCAAAAGGGACCCCAAGGAATCTTCGATGCAGGCCCACTCAGGTCTAGCTACACCAGTGGAATGTAATTTATTTTTACTCAGATAAACCCATGATTTGCAGAAAAAAAATTGAAATGATATTTTGACAAAAGAGGAGATTTTTTCTTTTTTAAACTTTACTTTCTGCATCAGTTAAATTAAAAGAAAAAAAAAACGATTTCTTTTTTGATTAAAATTCAGTTTTTCTGTGTACTATACAGCTTGTCCCAAAAATAGCACCCAAACTCTGCGCAGCCTGGTTCCTTTTTGGAATTAATTAAAAATACCCAAAAAAACTGTGCCTATAAGATCCATAGCTTACGAGGAAAATATGGTAAATGATGATGAATGAATGAATGATGGTTCATGATGGAGCTTCGGTGCATTTCTATGGTCCTGAACGTGATTGACTGAACACGTCTTACTCCGGCCGCTGGATTGGACATGGGAATCCAGTTCTATGCCACCACGATCGCCATATTTCATGCCAAGGGATTTTTTTCCTAAGGGGCTATCTCAAGGAATTGGTGATCGAGACGTGATGACACAAACGGACTGGTTACTTGTCTGCATGCTGCTTGTACTTCGGTGGACACCTCGATGCTGCGACATGTGGACTGATCCATTCCACAGCGCGCTCAAATCTGCCTCGATAAGCACGATGAACACTTTTTGAACATTTGTCTTTTTAAATATTTGCAAATACTGCAGTTGTGTCCAATGCAGTGTTTTCCCCTTGCTTTGCCATACTTCGTTTGTCGTGTTTTTCTCTTTAACTATGAATCGTACAGGTACTGGTATTCCCAACGAGGAATCTAGCTGTACAAAGTTTGAGGGCTATTTTTCGGACACCCTGTATTTGAATGAATACTATATGATGGATTTGAATCATAATTAGAAGAAGAAATACACTCATGGACAAAAAAATTAGCGCAGCAAGAAATAATTGCGGGATCGTAACGAAGCTTGGCATGCAGGTACATGTCGGGGAGATATGCAAATGATTAGAAATGCAGCGTGATTGCGCATTACGTATAGCTGGTAGAGGGCGTTTAACGTCATTCTCCGTGGAGTATAAAACAGGTAACCAAAACTTATTTGAGTGTGCTGAATCGATAACAAAGGAAGCGCTGAGGTAGACATGCCATTACGCTGTTTTCGAAGACAATATGTGCAGCTGTCGCAGTTTGAGAGGGGGAGAATCATTGGCATGATGGAAGCTGGGTGGTCAGCTAGGCGAGTAGCTCGTCAATTAGGCAGCTCTGATTGTGTTGTGAGGAGGTGTTGGGACCAGTGGATCCGAGAGATGTCATTTGCACGAAGACCAGGCTCACACACACACACAGGACGCCCTCGACAGACCTCGTCGAGAAGACCACCACATCGTAAGAAATGCACGCGTACAGCCAACTGCTTCATCGGCCGCCATCCAGGCTCAGGTAACACCTTCACTAGGAGCCCCTGTGTCTTCTCGAACCATACGAAGGCACCTGGCTGAAGGACATTTGGGATCGCGGCGTCCGTTACGTGGGCTGCCCTTGACGCCCACCCATCGACGCCTCCGCTTAGAGTGGTGTCACGCACGTGGAAACTGGACTACAGCGGAATAGAACCAGGTCGTCTTTAGCGACGAATCCAGATTCAATCTCAACAGTGATGTTCGTGTGTGGTGACCCCGTGGTGAACGCCTCAATCCTGCCTTTGCTTTACAGCGACACACCGCTTCCACAGCTGGTGTGATGGTATGGGGTGTCATTGGCTACAATACACGGTCCTCCCTAGTATTGATCCGGGGCACCTTGACAGCCCAGCGGTATGTCCATGACATCCTGCAACCACATGTATTGCCACTCATGCAGCGGCGCCCAGGAGCCATTTTTCAACAAGACAATGCTTCTATGGGTGTGTTTTACCATTCGATTTTTATTTTTCAGTCACTGGGACATTGTATTTTTGCCGCCTATTCTCTTACTGCTTGGTGGATTCCAAAATAACATCGCAAATCATGAAACGTTATCGGGAGACTTGGATCCAGAAGCAATAGGCCGCCGCACACAGGACTCAAAATTCAAGAAGCAAGGGAAATATTCAGCTAGCTTACATATTTTAATACAGATCATGATTCAGGAAGAGCTGCTAAGAATAGGAAAGAAATCAGCAGGAAGTTCAAATTAGACTACAGATTGCAAGAAAATTAGGTACAGTTACGAAAGTTAGGTACAATTGACTCTCGTTAATTCAAACTTTCGATAATACGAACCTCTCACTAATTCGAAGTATATGTTCAGCCCCTAGAAAAACTCTTGATATTTCGAACTAAAACAATACGTTTTGGTACACTCAATATTTCGAAGTAAAATCTGTGGCTGGCCAGAATACAACATGCGATAAGTCGAAGTGATCTAATAAAACTTTCGACAATTCAAACACTCACTGTCATGTAGAGTCCTGTAGCAAACAGGTTGGAGGTTATATGTTTTGCGTTGTATTGTCTCTGCTTGTTTCCCTGTAACGTAGGGCCTTTGATGACCATCGGAGTTGACTCCAATAACTTTGACAGAAGCTAAAGTGTCACTAAACAAACAATTCTACTTTTTCCTTCAAAATCATGTTGATGCAGACGTTTTTCAAGCCATTTATTCTAGAAAAATCTATTGACAAAATTAGATTGAATGCCATAAAACAAAAAAACAAAAATTAATTATATGCAGTACGTATTCCTTTATTAGTTGTTTTAAAAAAATGTGTTCTTTTAATAGAGAGAGAACTTTAAACTTCTGTATAATATTTATACTGTATAATATGTACTTTTTAAAAATAATTTAAAATAATTTTATACATATGTACAAATGTTGTTTTATTATATAGTTTCAAATTTAAATGTGTTAGAAAAAATTTTCTCTTTGTGTATTTTGGGAGTTTATTTCCCTACCCTCTTGACACTTCGAAGTTTTTCATTGGTCCCTTCAACTTCGAATTAGCGAGAGTCGGCTGTATATCCAAATTGTATCCACATGTTCAAAATTATGCTTCCTGGAGTTGTCAAATATTACAGCAAAAATAGACGAAGAAGAATTTACAACAAGATTAACAGAGCAGATACAGAAACAAACAGAAAATCCATTACCAAATTCCTGTACACCAAAATTCGAGAACAGAACTAATTTTTATTGAAATTCGAACCTCCTGTGTGTAGTGAAAAAATTGAAACATCAAATAATCAAATCGCAAGAGTAAATTTCTTCTCCCAAAGCCGAGTAAGCCCCACCCATACAAGCAGGATTTGTAAAACAAAAATACTTCTTAAACCACAAAAAATAAGTTATAAATTTCAAATTTCCCTTGAAACACAAAGAATAAATTGTAAATCTCAAATAATCCTTAAAACACAAATAATAAATTGTATATGTAATTTTCAAATACTTATAAATGTAAAAATGTTTAATGCTTTAAAAATGTTTAATGCTTTAAAAATGTTTGTAAATAAATTGTATACTTTTGTATCAAAGTATTTGAACTGTCTTTTTTTATGTAGTTTACATTATAATTGTATTATTTTTTGTGTTTTTTTTTAAAAAAATTGCGTTGTATGTATTTTGTAGTTAGTGTGTTTTGGTTGTATTTTTGCATTTTTTTTGTATATTTGTATTTTATGTTTTTTTTTGTGTTTTTGTATTGTTGTTTTTTATATATTGTTACGTATATATTTATATCTGTATATCTTCTTCGTAATAAAGTGTATGTAATAAATACATATCCACCTAAAAAATGCGTTTCGTTTTTTTATATAGTTTACACACACTTAAGAATTTAGCAATCTTAAATGCTGCCATAAAATTTTAATTAATTATATATTTAATTTACAGCAGCATAAATACAACTCATTCTGCATTTCCTTGACTAGAATTAAACAATTAATTGGCTTATAACCATAAATTTGATTGACTGTTGATAAGGCGAAACTGATACTATTAAATACAAAAATGTATATCATGTAAGGTTGAAGCTATATAGAAGAGGAAAGTAATATGTGCATTATAATTGCTGGATATAAAATAATAAGCATTAATTTGAATAATTTTCTTAATAAAATTTTTTTTATGTTTCATGTTTTTATAACCATTTTTATGCATTGTCATCCACTTCTGAGCTGTAGTCCAAATTTCAAGTCTCTAGCTCATCGGAAAGTTAGTTTAAAATCAAAATACCACCCGGATAGACATACAAGAAAGCAGTTAATAAAAACATGGTAACCAGGAGGCCACAGAGCTACGAAATTGAATACATAGACGCAACTCGACCCGTGCTATCGACAGGTAGTCTTCGTTCGTGGAAATTCCTGTAAGTTCTGGAGTTACGGAGCCCTATCGAAATCGGGGCCACCTCTTCGGGGACCCAGGTTCGAGACTAGAACTATTTTTTTCACCTTTTCATGCATTTCACTACTGAGCTATGGTTAAAACTTCAAGTCTCTGGCTTATCGGAAAGTTAGTTTAAAATCAATTACAAAAAATTCCTCCCGGACAGATATACAAGACTCTTTGGGTCTCGGGTTTGAGACTAGAACTTCTTTTTTTTTACATGTTCATACATTGTCATCCACTTCTGAGCTATGGTCCAATTTTCAAGTCTTTAGCTCATCGGGAAGTTAATTTAAAATCAATTACAAAATTCCACCCGGACAGACAAGAAAGCGAGTTAATAAAAACACGGTAAAAATAGCTCTACATTTAAATAGTCTGTTTTAAAAATTCATTTGTGAAATTTATTTTAAGAATATGAACAATTTTTCTGAATTATTATTATTTGGTAGTTATTAAATTACAAAATATGGTTGAGATGAATCTGTAAACACAAATTCAACTCTATTAATTATTAATTTCTCTCACATTTTTCAATAATTTTAATTTTTAGGAAATGTTAGAATTATTGGAAATTACTTAGTTTGATTTGATTTTATTTGTATCTGCAATTTTCAACAATACATTGCAAGGGAATATAAATAATCTGGTAAATTATTTTTATGTGTTTACACTGTTAAAAAATATAACTGATAATTTTCTTTTCTTACTCCGGTATAAGAATCGAGTATATTGTGATACAAAAACTGAGAAAAATTTTCAATGAATACATCATTCACACGCAATACATCCATTAGCGATAAGTTCTTTTTTCTGAGAATGGGATATTAATCGTATCCAAAATAAATAAAGAAAGACAAAGGAATCTATTTATTATTATTTAATAGAATTTTGATGGATGTATTGGAAAAATTGGTTTGTTAATAAATGATTCTTCTAGCCCTCAGACAAAAACTTTTAACCATATATTTCAAAAAGCAAGCAAATAATACTTTTGAATAAACTGATTTCACGTAATATTTCTTTAAAATTTGTAAAAATTGCTAATTAGATATAGACAAGATAATTATTATTATAATTTTTTAACTTTAAATGTTAAAAGTCATAGGCGTGGCTTTTGAAAGATAGAATAAACTGATATAAAAATAATTATTTTTATCAGCTTTCTTGATAAATTGTTAAAGTTTATATACTAACCCATTAGATGTTACCTACAGTTAATTTGAACGATAAAACTCAACAATAGCTCGCTTATATATTCATTATTTCTTATGAAGAGAGATATAAGTATGGAGGGGGAAAATTTTGCTTCATTTATAGTTTATTTTTAAATTTTGAAAAAGCTCTATACACGTTAAAAAATTCTACACCTTAAAATGTTAAAAAAAATTGTAGACGTACAGTAGATAATATGTATATATCTTATTTTTTTTGTGCATACACAAGAAAAATTTAAAAATTTAATGATATTGAACTTTGATTGGAAAACATTTTTCGATATTTGAAGAAGTCAAATGCCTTACATAACTTTTAAAATTAGTTTCTTTCGTAAGTAAAATGTGCTTACGGTATTATATTAATAAATAATTAAAAGAAAATTCGCTTAGGCCTAAAATGAAAACAAAACCGATTTATTTATGCTACGATAATTTCATAACATTAATTTAATGTTTTCAGATTAAAAAATGCATTGACTCAATCACATGTTCAGAATTCTATATTTTATTGAAAGTAGTAAATTTTTATTCTGCTCGGAAATTCAAAGAAGTTATTTTTTTAATTCATTTTCTTTGTAATTTATTTTGTTTCTTTAAATGTCATTCTATTTTTTGAGGTTCTTGAAAAACATATACTTTTATAAAATAATTCCATAAGAAAAGTCTGCATGAGATTGTAATATTTAATTTAATTATTCAATAATTTTTAATAACAAATCAATTAGCATTTTTCGATAAGTATATTTTGCTAAAAAACTATATTCTTTCAAAATTAAAACAAAAACTGTTTTCTTAAACGAATATTTAAAAAGAATCTAATATTAACGCACAGAATTTTAAAAAGTAAAGAAAATCATAAAAAAAAGGATTCACAAAATAACCACACATGTTTTTTAGTTTAATTATCATTATTTCACATATGTGTGGTACGGGAAACACAATTGTACGACACAATTGTTTAAACATCGTACTCAATCAGAGGTGTTAAAATTGTTTATCTATTACTTTCATGTGACTTAACCTGTCCAGTCAGAAAGAGCGAATCCCAAGAAAAGAAAGCTATAATCCTTTACTAATAAAGAATTTAAAGCATTTCTTTTCTATTTCAAGCAACATTCGAGAAAAAAATTTTAATAACTTTCTTTTTCAATTAGTTCTATTAGTTTACTCTCCCTATATATATTTATTTGTATATCTTGTTCAAATTTTCAATCACCAATACAATACTTTTTATTCATCCACTCAAGTTTAAATAGATTTTTTAAAATTTGTAGTGGATGACATTTGATGTTCATACAGTTTTTTCAAATATTAATTCATTAATTAAATTTCATTAATGAATTTTTGTTTAAGCGATATATTTCAGTCGATATAGTTCCTCTAGATGGCAGCACCATTGAAGCTTTTGTTAAATTTGTGATGAAGATTTAACTTAACCAGAATAAACCTTTGCTAGTTAGACGTCAGCACTCCTTTTACACTGCTTTTAAGATAAATTCTTACCTATTCTGTTCAAATTTATTTAAAAACGTGATTACAAATTTAATGTAATTAAAAAGTTTATAATGTTAATTTAAAAGGTCTTTTACCACTTAATATTGTAATTCTGTCATATGTATATACATATTTATATTAACAGTAATTATTTAAGTAGGAATTGACTTAATTTTTTTTATATTACTTGTTTTCAGTAATTTAATACAAAACTTTCATTTCTTTCATTTGTGCTACATGCAATAATTCACTTTGTGTTTTATGATTTATTTTCAAAGTTAAATTGTACAAATAGTTGGTAAGGAATATCTCGACATGTTACAAGGATCTCATTTGTCAAATATGAATAAATTTTACAATTTATGGACATAGTTTTATATGTTTAACTTTGAGTCATTAACTTTCTTTAAATTGTCACAGTCGTCAAATAGAATTCATTGTAACCGGCGCTTACAATATTGCTGTGTGAAACAAAAGAAAGGCATCCAGAGGTACGAGAATCCATCAGTGATATTGGCTTGACGAAGCGAAAGAGAAAAGAATTACGATCTAAATGTATTGTTAAAAGGATTATGTTCATTGACCTAGGTCCATTTCCCTGGTTAGAATCTAACCAAAAATCAATTCTTCACACTTCGATGATTACTTGGAAATCGATACAACTTTCGATGAATAAAATAACGATTTGAACTACCGCAAAATTCGGTGTTGAACGCGCACTTTCAACACTAAAAATAAGATCGAAATTTAAGTTTGCGCGTTTTACGCCGGGTATAAAAGTGAGAGCTTTAAAAATAAATAATAAATTATAGTTTAAAAAACTAAAAAACGCCCTTTTATAGTTAATCGAAATAACCTGTAACTTAATCTTTTAGTCACCAAATCTGGAAATGGTATCTGAAATTAGTCGCCAGAATGAGATCTGAAAATGGGAAATCGTTAATCTTGATCAGGACAATGGAACAAAATTATTAAATTATTGTACTGTCATAGGTCCTGGACAAGTGAGTAAAATTTCGAATTAATATGACCTTTTAAAAAAAAGGTAAAAAATTGAGTTCACAGATTCCATACATACAAGTAAAGCTTCTAAAAGATTGTTAAAATAAAAGATAAGCATAGAAAAAATTAAACTTCTACATTTATCGAAACACTATTTAAGGTATCCGACTACCCTAAGACCGTGAATTTTGCCAAAAATTGACAATTTTTTTTATGATTTTATTTTATGGACCATCTTATTAGCTTTATAAAAGTACCAAGTTTATCATTTCCCGTTTACTAGAACCAAAACTACAAGTGTTTTAGTAAAAGCAGATGCCATTACTTTAAGCAAGATGCCATACTTTAAAACGCGTTTTACTCGAAATGTGATTTTTTGAAAATAATCAAACGGGGTCAGCGATTGCTAAAAAAGTTTTGAACCTAATTAACTGAAATTTTTTCTGTAAGTTCTGTATAATAGTAGAATTGTTTTAACCTTCAGATTTATCAATCACTGTCTTATTACAAAATTTACAGTCCCGTATGCGAATATAATCACTGTCTTTTTAAGCATTTTCATATAGTAACCGAGATAAAGTGCTCCAGTTTTTGTAAAATAGAAAATATCTCTTATCCTGGGTCATTTCAAAATTGAATAATATAGCAACACATTAGATTGAAAAAATTGAAGATTTGTTCATAAACCTTTGGTGCAGAATGGGCCGCGTTTATGCTATTTTTTGTCAATTTTTACCTATTTTTTTTCCATTTTAGTAACAATAATTTCTTTTTCTCTTCTTAATTTTAGCACATTTCTCTTAAAATGCACTAAACAAATCTAAAAATAACAAAAAAATCCCCATATCTCCTTTTTTTAAGAAAAAAGTTGTCGCAACCAGTCGGATACCTTAAAAGAAATGAACTCCCTTTATATAAACTTTTTTTTTCTAATGGGACTGCATTTTGGTGTTTTTTACCTTTGCAGACCTAGTTCATTCCCTAGGAGCTGATATCACTTTTTAGTGCGGCACCGTATAGGCGATACCAATGGACTAAATTCATGTGACGTCATAATCACATGATAATTTTAAACCACGTGTTTTTAGCCAATCAAGTTCAAAAACACGTGTGACGTCATAGTCACGATAAATGCAATTATCTATTTTCAGCAAATCAGTTCATGCACTTCGTTGTTGCCAAATTACGCTTTTTACAGAAACTTTTTTTTTTTTAAATTAATATTTGTCACTTTGTGTATAAAACAAGCACGTGTATAAAACAAGACTTTTTTTTCTTTAATTTTAAAATCTTTTTGCAGAAATTTCTTTTTATAACTCTTGAGCATCTTTATACAACTATGCAATTTGAAATTTTACCTAAGTTTTACAAATAGAATAAAAAGTACGAGCTAGTTTATTGTCCGTTTTGAATTCAATGTAGAACACGTGCTTATATTATCATGTGACCGTCATGAATTTAGTCCATTGCTGCAAGTAATTTTGACACCCAGTTTCCTCCCCAGATGGAGGCACCTGAGCTCTGACGATGCGAAATTGAACTAAGGAATTTAGTTTTGCCGAGAGCACTTAAACCAAACGGGCACTTCAAGGGATTTCTTACATGCCGCATTTTTACATGCATAATTATACGACATGGACCCTGTCGATTTTCTGCATCATGAAAATCCACCGACTTGGGCCGGGGTCGAACCCACAACCTTGGGTGCAGAAGGCCAGCGACAAACCAACTACGCCACCCAGTCGACTTTTATGAACTTAAAGGGTTGAAATTCAAAAAATATATTATTTTTCCTAAGGCTGGAATAATACCTCGAATAAGTGACTTCAAAACAACAACTTTGCCCACGTACATTTCAGGTTTCTATGTGAAACAGGGAGTGCGCGTTATACGGCGAATATACCTAAAAATCAAAATTTACATGCCCGATTCCCAAATTTGTCTTCAATCTAGCATATCTGGGATCATTTGGGACGGTGAGTTGGGCATCCCACGAGTTTGAACGAACTAGAGGCAAGGTTACAACAAATATGGAATGAAATGTCTCAAGACATCATACAAAACTTGTATGCATCAATGCTCGATCGTATCGCATCGTGTTTTCGCGCTAGAGGGGGTTCAACAGGGTATTAAATCCTCCGTTCTTTTGCCTTTTTCTCTGAAATAAATTATCCTTTTTCTTTGATTTTCTAATCATTTACTTATATCAAAGTAGTCATTACATATGTAAAATTTTGTTTCATTCTGACTACTCCTTCTTGGTGCGCTAATTTTTTAATCCATGAGTGTATATTTAACCCTATAATAGTAAATCAGCGCATGTGTGTTTTAACTTTTAAAATAATATTTATCACAACAAATATGTTTTAAAAAACAACTAATACATAAACAAAAGAAGATTTCATTTCTTGTTGGTTTGCAATGGCCTAATTATTTCTTTTCAGTTATATTCCGAGGTGCAATTTCACTAAATTCGCAGATGTAATTTACTGCTAGCTTTTGCGATACATCTTTTAAATTTACATGGAATTGAAGAGAATTAGATACTAGTGACGTCATTCTCTCTTTACTGGTAAAAAAAATACGAGATTAGTAGTGAAAAAGCCCATCATTTAAAACAAAAAATCAAAACGTACACATAGCACTGATGCAGGCATTGTATCAGAAAAAAAAAATCGCATGACACTAGTGTCAAACAGGGACGTAATTACCGCCGTATCAATGATACAGGGCCTCCGAGCTACAGGGGCTCCAACATGTGTGAGCAAAAAATCATAAAATGCTATCAACAGTCCCATTAACAGAAATCCGATTTCCAAAAAAGGGGCCCCCAAAGAATTTTGATACAGGGCCCACTCAAGACTAGCTACGCCACTGGTGTGAAACTCACTGCCCGCGGGCTGCATGCGGCCCACAATGAACATTTTTGCGACCCGGATAGTATATTGGCATACACAATAACATATTATAAAATACAAAATAAAAATTTATCCCGAAAAAGGAAAAATAGAAGCAGAGAAGAGATGTCACTGTCTCTCAGGACGAAAAAAATTTTTTTTTCTTGTTCTTTGATTAATGTTTGTTACAATGTATTATTCAAAATAAACTTAGGTTTTTGATATAATATTGATTTTTTTTTTTTTTGCGACTTATCTTTTTCGCCAAAGTTTTCTTTTGAGTTTGACACCCTTGACGTATGCTAATTTATGTTCATTAAAATTTTGTTTCTTTTTCCGAGATTTTCCCATCTAAGTGTGTGAGTACAGTTGGAGAATATACATAATAAAAACAATAATTTCATATTTGATGTAATGATTTTTCAAGACATTGCTATCAGCTTTGGAGCTGTTTGAAAAACAAAAAAAACACCTCTTTTTTTCAAATTAAAAAAATTGTATTTTTATTTGATGAATTATTCATTTTTGTAACATTTATTACTCAAAAACGCAATGAGTTGTAAAAATTTTTAGTCACTTGTTTTGCAGATGCTATCAAAAATAAGCAATATATATTTCATTTCCGGCATTCTGAATTTTTTTCAAAAAAGTTCGTCACATTAAAATGAATTGAACAAAAAAAAAAGTTGTTTTGCATATGTTTTTGCACGAGAGCTCGTTGCGGAAGAGAACTGTCAAAACAGAGTGTTGAGATCGTTTTACTGCAGTAACCTTGAAAGGAGAAAGCCGTTACCTTGGCAACGCCGTGGGATGTCCCATGTTGCCGGTATTTCCAAACTGTTACAGCTGGTAAGGCATGTTTGAATGAGGCAATACCGAAGGATTCCCGAGTAAAAGTAACAGTTTTCATCTTTCCATTATCTGCACTCATGACTTTCAAACAACACCCTAAGCAACTTCACGCTTTTTTCAAATTTGACAACAGAAGGAAAAAGAGAAAAAAAGAAAAGAACATGAAACAAAAAAAATTTTTTGAGCAGTTTTACTTTAATTAAATGAAAAAATTTTCTGAAAACTTTTACATTGCTATAATTTATTATTAAAAATTACAGAGAAAGCAGGCATGAATAATGGCGACACACTCAAGCGCAAGTCACCTATTTTATATTTTAACAAATTTTAAAGGTCACACATTATTACCTAGATAACAAATAATTTCTTTACCCCCCTCCACCCTTTTTTTCCCCTACGCCTATCTCGTTTTTTTAACCGGTTCTATCATAACTAGAGATAGCCCCTCCGTCAAGACATATAATGGTGAGTAAGGGTGTCAACAACACCCCCAGTAACTTCCCCTAATGGGCTGCGGATTGGTGTTTTACCATTGCAGACCTAGTACATTCTCGGAAGCTGGAATCGCTTTCTAGTGCGGCACCATGTAGGCGGATGCCAATCACCGCAGGTAATTTTGACACCCAGTTTCCATCCTATACTCCGTTTCACCTTAAGTTGGCAGCATTAGGAAGGGTAGAAAATGTAACAATCCGCTTGAAAAATAGTTCCAGCTTGTTTTGGAATTTAAATGAAAGCAAATGCATAGAAAATTGTTAAAAAGTATCGTGTATTATCGAAATTGTGATTTTAAGGATATATTTTAAGTTAATCACATCTTAAAATCATTTATTCCTTAATACCTGTGAACGAATACAGTTGAAAAACAACAATTTGATGAAACTTCACTTGGCTAAAAACCGGTTTTTAAGATTACATCCTTAGCGGAGTTACCTAAGTATTCCCGCCAAATCAACGCCATTCGCTTTGCTATCGTTTATATGTACTATTTTGATATCTCGTGCTACTATCTTTGTTCTTGTTGTTTTTTTGACATTTTAAACATGTGTGTGTGTGTATAATATTTAATACACAGGCAAATGGTTCCACAATTTTAATTTTTGATTTAACATTTTAAATCACACACCTTATTTAAGTAAATCAAATTTCACGTTTTTTTTTTGACAGTGTTTTTAAAAATATACACTATATAAAGAGCTCCTTATCTTTTTCCCCGAAGTATCTTAATGTAAATTTTTTCTTGTGTTATGCTTTCATTTTGATTCTAAGCGCTTCTTACATGAAGTGTTAAATATACATATATATATAATTTGATTTAGGAATACCTGATAAAAGAGCATTGTCCCTTTAAAAACTTTTAATGGAACTTTTTTACAATAAAATATAGGTCTAAATTTCAAAATAAATAATTTTTGTTAAATAATTATTTTAAATTATTTTCTCCTTAAAAGTTATGCATATTAAACTGAATACATAAACTTTGCATATAATGTCAGTAACATAATTTTTAAAGTATGCATCGAGATATTTTTTTCAGATAAACTATAAATTTTATAAAAGTTTTAATGTTGATAGTTTTTTTTTCAAATTAATCCCAAAACTTTAATGTATGCTTCTGTATATCTTAAGTTAACATACATAAACGGCATTTATACATGTAATGTGAATAATTATTACAAACGGGTTTAAAATAGTAATAACCGAGAAAAGGCGATTAATTCTTAAAAAACAAGATATAAATTTATATTTTAAAAGCGGATGTAATAAATGAAAATTAAAGAAAAATGAGCCGTTTATTTTGAAAGTGGCCTAATTCACTTAAAAAATCAAGTTAATGAAAGTATAAATTACAATTTAACGGTATTTTTTCATTTAAACAACGTTGCTATCAATATGTTGAGAAATATCGAGATTTTGTTTGAGAAAGGTTTTGCTAGTTTATTCATCAATATTTCTAAACATATTGAAATCTCGCCTTAATCTTAAATATCTCCATTAAAAAAGTAGCTTATACTATTTTTAAAAAAAAAGCTCCAACAATTTTAAAGAAAATTTTTTTCCAAGAGCATTTTTTTCCACTCGCCAAATATGGTGATATTTATTCGTTTCGTCACACTCTTCTCCTAGAGTAACCCGGCAGCGGCTGTGATTCGGTCATCGTACCCTTCCTAACGCTGCCAACTTGAGGTGAAACGGAGTATAGAGGGAAAAGAGGGCACCTGAGCTCTGACGATGTGAACCTGTACTAGGATTTAATTTTGCTGAGAGTACCCAAGCCAAGCAGACACTCTAGGGATCTTTTACACGGCGTATAATCATACGACATGGCCGTTGTCGATTTTCTGCATCATGAAAATCCACCGACTTGGGCCGAGGTCGAACCCGCAACCTTGGATGAAGAAGGTCTGCGACAAACCAACCACGGCTACATTATAGCATTGCTACCAATTTTTAAGGAGAGGTAAAAACATGATTTTTTTTTATCCGTTGTTACTAAAGACTTCAATTTTTATTAGAGTGCTTATGGTCACGTGTTTTATTATAAAATAAATGACTTGGAAATTGTGTAGATCAATTATTTTTAATTGAAGAATTTTTGAGCCGTGTAATTTCCTATGTAAAAAAAAAGAGAGAGTTGGGTATAACTTCTAGAATCAAAAAGTTTTCGGAATGGTCCCCTTCATTCACACAGGTGTTCGTTAGAGGAGAAATATCAGTTTCGGGAGTTGATAGCACTAATAAGGAAAATACACAGCCATTTGGAATTTACTTTCTGTAATGTTGGCATCACAGCTGCAGTTCATTTCTGACAAAGCGAATTTTTCATTCGTCGGATTTTGCACTGTCGTTTTAGAACAGCGTGCGAACATCACACAGTGTGTTTTGCTCGAGAAAAATCACATTCTAATTTTTAAAACCTAATTTTTTTCTGTTAAAAGTCATTTTTCTGCAATGCATATAAGTTAAGTTATACGACAGCCCTAAAATTGAGAATTTTACCATAAATTGACAAATTTTTTAATGATTTATTTTATAGGCCATCTTATAAGCTTTATAAAAATACCAAGTTTATTATTTTTCGTTCACTAGAACAAAAACTACAAATGTTTTAGTAAAAGCAGATGCCATTACTTTCAAACAAAATGTCATACTTTAAAACGCGTTTTACTCGAAATGTGGTTTTTTGAAAGTACTCAAACAGGGGGGGGGGGCAGCGATTGCTAAAGAAGTTTTGAACATAATTAAGTGAAACTTTTTGTATGTGTTCTGTATTTTTGTAGAAGTGTTTTAACCTTCAGATTTTTCAGTCTTTTTTTTATTTCAAAATTTACAGTCCCTTATGTGAATATAATCACTGTTTTTTTTAAAGCCATTTCATATAATAACTAAGATAAAGTGCTGTAGTTTTTGTAAAAATTAAAATATCTTTTATCCTGAAGGTCATTTAAAAAATGAACAACGCAGCAACACATCAGAATTGAAAATTTGTTCATAAACTTTTGGTACAGAATGGGCCACGTTTATGTTAATTTTCGTCAATTTTTACCCATTTTTTCCGCATTTTAGTAATAATAATTTCTTTTTCTCTTCTTAATTTTAGCATATTTTTCTTAAAATGTATTAAACAAATCTAAAAACAGCAAAAAATCCCTATTTTTTTTATAAATAAGGTGTCGCAAGTAGTCGGACACCTTAAACTGCTGTGAACAATGCATGTAATTTTTTAGCAATATGTTTGCATGTAAATATTCTCTTTTATTTCTATAAATATTCCTTAACAAAACCTGAATTCTGACGACACATTATCTTTTATTTATGAACCATGTTAGACTTGCTTATAGGTATACAAGTCCTTAGCATGTGCTTCTCAGTTTGTAGACACATTCAATTATTCAGTTTTGTCTCTTTGTTTGGCTTTTATTTCTTCTTCAGATTTTTTTTATTATTATTTAGCAATAATAAGTGTACGTAAGGATATCGCTATCCTTAACGATTCTTCAAGAACAGGATGAAAAACTGTGAGTAAAACCAAGGAAACTTCAACAAAAGATTTCTTGAAAAAGATTCTTTTTTCGTTGCCATGAATCTCTCTGAATCACACTTTAATTGGCGTTTTATATTGATAATGCCGCTACCCATCTGCTTGGCTGCTGTTTGACTATAATATACTGTTTCACAGTGACGGTTTAAACTCATTTCAGACCCTGGAATCAGAAGATCCCCTTGGCAGTGTTGGATCCAAGGAGGGGCTCTTGGATCCGATTAAGTTCAACTTATCTAGGCTCTTCCTGGGCGTCCCCAAGTGGTCAAGGTATCGGATCATGGCTGGAGTGTTATGAGTTCGAGCCAAGAACCACTTAATACCTGTCGTGTAGGGAAGCGATGCACGTTAAATCTGTCGAGAGCTCAAATATCCTCCCGTTGGTGTGGTGAGGTAGTTAGGAGAGGGGGTGCCAGCTCAAGTGTCGTTCTTGTCACTTGACCATGGTTCAAAATTATGAGGTCCGTCGCCAAAAGCCCTTATGTAGCTGAACGGTGCGACGTTAATATTCACTCACTCAATCATTCACTTAGGAGTCCAATGGCTAAATCTGCACTGTACTGTTTTTAAATTATTGATACCTATCATTCGGCTTTTGATGGTATTGAAAAACATATTCATAGTCCTAGCCTCTTGATTTTAAAAGAACATTGTAATGTAGGACTATTCCTACTTCCCTCATAACCTCCTTGTCTTCTCTCGGACCCGGCTAGATGTGTGGGAAGAACTGAATAATCAGTCGACATGATTCACTCAAATTATTTTACTGTCACAAAATATCAAGCAAGCATAATAACAATCCAATTAAGATTGTTGATCAATACTAAGAGCGTGAAGTTGAGACCAATTAGCCCGGTGATAATAGTTACGGACCCTCAACTGTTACCCATACTGCTCAAATACGATAACCCATACAAGTTCAATTTCAACTCCGCCGCACGCCAACAAGTTATTCTCTAATTTCTATTTAAAGAGTGCTCACAGTACCTGTACTCCTGTGAAGTCGAAGTCCTACTGTTGAGGCCTTGAACACTGATCCTTGACGGGATCAAATCCGATCCGATTGATCCTCACTGGGAAATCTTCAATTAACACTTTTATAAACTTAGATCCGCACTGCAATAACTCACGATCCTCCACTCACTAACTTTCAAAACTCGCGAATACAGAATTTATATAATAAACTTAATTTGCATAATCACGTTTTCTTACCTTCGGTGAAAGTTGGTTGAGAAAAATATTTCTTTAAAAGAGTCCCCAAGGTGTTAGTATGAGCCGCGTATAGATCCGTCACAACATGGCTTGGATTTCTTAAATGAAGGTATAATTATCTTTTAAACCCTCGCAATCCTCTTGACAGTCATATTTCCTCAAACTTTGTTCTTAGCGGATCTCTTCTTAACAAAAGAAACATACTAACCAAATTTCAAGTCTGCAGATATTATAGCTCCAGAAGTTCCGTGATCAGCGAGTCGCTTTTCTCCACTCTTTTCTCAACACAGTTTCAGCATCAAGCTTGTATAAAGTTGAGAAATTATAAAAATGTCTAAAATTAGAATATCTTTTTTATTTCACTGCTTGAATCGCAATATAATTTGACCAAATGAATTTAAGCACGAAGGGATTTTCTCTACAATACCAAATACTAGATCATGTTTCAATGTAGGCTTATCTATAAGCGGCATTTTGTAATTTCACTCACTTAAATAAAAGAAAAATTGCGATTCAATGCTACTGACCATTAAAGGCGAGAAAAAGAGCAGATAATAAAAAAACATTTATAAAGCTTTTAAAATGTAAGTAGATGTATTTATACGATTATTATTGTCACGTTTGAACACTCGATTCAATTTAACACGTCGTTTTCACAAGGAATTTCTAAGCTGTTGAGAACATTGTGAAACAATAAAAATAAAAT
This sequence comes from Trichonephila clavata, assembly GCA_019973975.1. Lineage (NCBI taxonomy): Eukaryota > Metazoa > Arthropoda > Arachnida > Araneae > Nephilidae > Trichonephila > Trichonephila clavata. Next base: position 56,586 of record BMAO01007861.1, read on the forward strand.
TTGTACCTTATCCCTTAAAGCAGCGGTTCTTAAACTTTCGATTGCCGCCGACCCCCAAGAATTTGAGAACACCCTTCCCTGCCTTTATATTCTTGACACCGAAATACATGTTATTGTTGAGTTTTTTCAGTGGGGAGGGGATGCAATTTAGGGTCTAGGATGGCACATTTTTCAATTTTTCCACAAAGCCTTTCAGAGTTTTTAAGAAAGGAAAACCTCAACGTTTTATAAGAGACTCCGCGAACCCCTTAGGAAGGCGCTGCGGATCACAGTTTAAGAGCCGTTGCCGAAAAGCAGTGGTCTTAAAACTTTTTCAACTCACGAAACCCCTAGAACTTGATGGTATTTTCTTGGAAGTCCTAGAACTTGAAAGTGTTTTCGTGGAGCCCCATTCCATATACATACTAGAAGAATGTGTCCCAAAATAATATTTAAAGCAGATTAACATGTTGTAGATACTTTATGTTTAGATGCAATATTAAAAAAAGTATTGCATTTATTATAAAAAATTCTGATTTAATTTCTTAATGTACAAGGGGTGATCAAATGAAAAGGTACGAAACGACACGGTGGGTACAAATATAGACTTTATTCAAAATATACACCATAGGCCTGAGCACAACGATCCCACTGATGAACAAGCCGCAGGATTCCTTGTTCCCAGAATTCCTGTGGCTGTGACGAGACCCAGTCCTTCACAGTGTCCTTGAGTACATCGTCCGAGTTGAAGCGCTTTCCTTTCAGGTGTTTCTTCAGTGGACCAAACACATGGAAATCGCAGGGTGACATGTCCGGACTGTAGGACGGATGGTCCAACGTCTCCCATTGGAACTTGTCCAGTTCCATTTGTGTGACTCTGGAGACGTGTGTACGCGCGTTATCATGGATCAGAAACAGACCCACCGTGAGCAGCCCCGGTCTTTTGTTCTTGATGGACCTGCGTAGGCGTCGGAGTGTCTCACAGTACACATCGGAGTTAATGCTTTTTCTGTGCTCGAGTAATTCTGTGCTCGCATCATTTGGACGCCGCTTTTTATAAGAGCCTTTGCTCTCTCCTGCGCATGATCCGATCCCAGTCAGAGTCTCCAATGGCATCCCGAGATGTCTCGCTACATTCTCCCTTGGCGGAATATGCAAATATTTAACGGTTTTATTTTTATGTCGTTTCGTACCTTTTCATTTGATCACCCCTTGTAATTTACTCATTAATAGTATTAATTTGTGATCCAAGAGTGTCAGCAACTCATGCACTTTTTTTGTAACTGAGATATGTGCTTGCTTTTTTTCACACAAATTGTCGGTCTAGTCTTTTGAGATTAAATGCAAACGCATTATATATTCCGAGTTTAATTTGATTTTGTAGCCACTCATATTGAGAAATATATTTCGCTTATGCTCAATATTCTGAATGGCATTAAAATATTTATAGTTGCGTGAGAAATATTGTACATTTTGCATGAATTTTCAACCTATAATTTAGGTGCGGTTCTTGCTTAAATTTAGATTTTAACATCGAATCTGTTGATATGTTGTTTTCTCTCCTTCATTATAGGTGTTTTTCCCCACAAATATAAAAAGAACCATTAGGAAATAATAGGTGCATTTTCTATTAGAAAACTATTTAGTTTTGAAAGATATTGTACTAACTCTAACGAGTATAAAAACAATAGAATATTCACGATCTAGTAGGAAATGTATATAACGATAAAACCTTTTTCCATTCTTTTATTATATAATAAAAGTTTAAAAAGTGTTGCAAAAATAGAGTTATACATAAATATAATATTCAGTTTTAATGAATAGGATGAGCTTTAGATACTTGTAATCTTCATAGAGAACGTGAATCCATTTTGCATACATATTTATAAGGTTTTTTTCCCGTTTTTTTTATTGTGATTCTTGGAACCCTTGGGTATGCCTTGTGGAATCCCAATGTTCCATGGAATATAGTTTGAAGACCTTAAAGTATTTATAGTTGTCATCACAATTTACGCATTCCGCTGTTCATCCCAATTATTTAAACATTTCCATAAATATCAATATTCTTTTGTATCTTTATAGCTAACAATAGTTATTTATATGAGTCATAGATGACGTGCAAAACTTTTTGACCTTTTCATAGTGAATCTGAGATTTATGCATTCTTTTGAAATATTTCTGGCATTATTATTGTTGTTGTTGAACAACCTTAAGGTATTCAAATACTAGCAACAACTTTTTTTTAAAAAAATGAAGATATGTGGATTTTTTTGTTGCTGTTTATAGATTTGCTTAGTACATTTCAAGAAAAAATACGCTAAAATTAAGAAGAGAAAAAGAAATTATTATTACTAAAATGGGAGAAAATGGGTAAAAATTGACAAAAAATAACATAAACGCGGCCCATTCTGTACCAAAAGTTTACTAACAAATTTTCAATTCTGATGTGTTGCTACGTTCATTATTTTTGAAATGACCTTCAGGATAAGAGATATTTTAATATTTACAAAAACTAGAGCACTTTATCTTAGTTATTACATGAAATTGCTTAAAATAACAGTAATTATATTAACATAAGGGACTGTACATTTTGTAATAAAGCAGTGATGGATAAATCTGAAAATCAAAACACTTCTACTATTGTACAGAACATACACGAAAAATTTGAGTTAATTATTTTCAAAACTTTTTTAGAAATCGTTGGCCTCGTTTGAGCATTTTCAAAAAAAGACATTTCGAGTAATACGCGTTTCAAAGTATAACATCTTGCTTAAAGTAATGGCATCTGCAATTACTAAAACTGTAGTTTTTTTCCCCTAGTGATCGGGAAATAATAAACTTGGAATTTTTATAAAGCTAATAAAATGACCTATAAAATAAAATCATAAAAAAATTTGTCAATTTTTGGCAAAATTCACAATTTTAGGGTAGTCGGATACCTTAAAAAAATGGGATATTTTCAAGTCAAAATTAAAAGTAAAGATGTTTGGCTTTGTTTTTGTCATAATTTGAGAGACTGAAAATTAAAAGCCATCAGGCCGAGGAAAATATTCATGAATCTCACGGATTTTATGATATATTTCTAAGTACCCACAATTCAACGAGCTCTCTTTTCTGTAATTTTTACGACTTGAAAAGTAGCCAAAAGAAATACCAAAATGTTTACATCAGAGTTAATTTAGCACAATCGCCACTTTCACTAGTTTGCTCTTAAAATATTTGGGTCGTGAAAATAAACCTCGCTTATATATATATATATATATATGGTACCTTGCTGTCAGGTTTTCTAAATTCTTTAAGTGAATAATAATAACAAAAAAATATACTTTTATGCTTCAATAACATTTAAAGGTAGTCGAACCAGTAAGAAATTATGTGTACCCTTACTTTAAACTCGTATAATACGACACCAATGGAAAACCTACAGAGTAAACTGAAGTATTATATGTATGTACTAGCTTTTACACGCGGCTCCGCTCGCGTTGATGTCTTTAAATAACTGTCAAAGTCGTAATCATTATCATTAGAAAGTAAATAATATAATATGGTAATTTTTTTATTGCTTGACTGGAACAAATAAAATTTAAAAATTCTAAAATTGAGCTTAGTTTAAAAAAACTGAAAACGTAATTTATTATAATAATTAACAACAAATATTCAATAACTTAAATTATTAATATTTTTAAAAATCGAGAGTATCTACGTTTAATATATAATTCCTCTTTAAAAGAACTCAAAACAGAATATTATTCTAAGATGCTACTGTATACCAAATTACATGTTCTTCCGTCAGTTGCAAATATGTGAAGATTTGGGCATTGGACACACCGATCAGGCTACATATAGTTGGCCATGGGAAAAACATTGCTTTTTTAAATGCACCCCTGCTACCTGAAATGTTAGCTTTGTTAATAGCAACAGTAAAACTGAAAATTGAACTTGTTTGAAACGTGAATTGAAACGGTAGGTCAGTGGGGATACTTGGAATTTCGAGGTATGATAACACTATCCCTTTTCATGACATATGTTCAAATATTAGTACTAAGTATATTCTGCATCAGTTTTGTGACTATGTTCCTTTACATAGTCGAGCAGCATCGAGATTTTGCATAACTGGTACATTTAGGATAAATTCTGTTACTTGATGTTACAATGCTATAAAATCGTACTTTAATTCTCAAATAATTTCATTACCGAAGCCATTTCCGTCAACACGTCTAGGGCTAATCATTCCAAAATCATGCAGCTTCTTCCTAACCATTCTGAAAACCTTTATTGCGTTTCGTTGTAGATTCGTTCATTGAAAAGCATATTTGGTTGTTTTTCGTCGCAAAATATCTTCCGCCATGTAGTCTTTGTAATTATTCCGAAAGGTTTGAGGATTAGAAAGACCGAAGATGAAATATATATTGCGTAAAGCTCCCTAATTTTCCCCTATTTCGGCGAGTAACATTGTATGGATGCCTCCATAGTATATCTTCAAAGTAGTACCTCCATGTAAAATATCTGGTTCAGTATAAGTGAAACATTTTGTGCAAAATATGAATATTGTATAATTAGGTTTAAAAAAATTCAAAGTAATAAATACTTTCAAAACTACTAAAGTAATCAAAATTTTTTATGAAACTGTCAATTAATGTTACCATAGAATTTTCAATATCACGCGCACGCAATTCGCTAAAACTTTATTTCGTTTCCCTCTTTAAAAAGTGGGATGTCGGAATAGAGAACTTCTTAGCCAACTTGGCGATATTTCTCAAAGTTTGAGTTTGACATTTAACAAACGTAACGTAATACACGTTAGACGTTTAATAAAAAACCATTTAAAAAATTGCTTTTTGTGAAGATGCTCAATTACACTATGTTTCAGTTTTTTGTTACAAATGTGTGAGAAATTTTTTATTAAAATCCCATTGTTAACAAATGCATAATTTTGCGCCAACTTGGCGGGGAAGTAAGCAACGTCAACGTTTTACCAGCATAGTTCCTGTAAGAATATTGAGATAAAATATATCTTATGTTACTCACTGATAATGTAGCTTTCCATTGGTGAAAGAATTTTTAAAATCGGACCAGAAGTTTCCGAGATTAGCCGGAACAAACCGACCGACCGACCGACAGATTGTCAGACCGACAGACAGACAGACAAAAATTTTAAAAATTGATTTTTTGATATAAGTACCTTATATACCTTGAAATGCATTTAGTAAAAAGCTGCTAATTTGAAATTACAAACAGACACTTCAATTTTATTTATTTGTATAGATGTGAATATAAGGATTACCACGAAAAGCAAGTTACTAAGTGTAAATTCACTATGAAAATTGGCATGTATATTTATTATTCTGTCGAGAATGTTTTTGTGCTATCTTTGTTGCAGCTCCCCACCAGGTGGCCCTACAGCATATCAAATTCTACACCGTTTAATCAATCACCAAGTTGCCAACTTGGTCGCCAAAAAGGATGCCAACTTGGCTCTATCGCCAACATTTCGCTATGTTTCCACTGAATTGCCATTATAATGTAAGGAACGGCGTTTCTTGCGAATATTATAATTTTAACATAAAATAAATACAGCAGAAAGTAATATTAACGTATTACACATCCAGATATAAATTATTTACACTATTTTAAGCGTTCATTACACAAAATTTATAACAATGTGTTATTTTGCTGAGCAGAGATCAGCTTAGAAAGGTGTTTTCAAAAATCGGCCCACAAGAGAGTTACAGGGCGTGACGAATAAAAAAAATCCTTTTTTTCAGCTATTTGATCTGCAGACTTGAAACTTAACAAATATTTTTTTTTTTTTTGCTTAGCTGAGATATGCAAAAAGTTTTTTCGTTGTGTTTAACTTGCAATTCACGTAAAATTAACTCATGAAAAACTTCTTTATCCTTCAATCTGTACGGTTTATTTTCAACTCACCCGTGCGAAGAACGGGTATGCCAGTTAGTATAATATACGTATGAATACAATATACACATATGTAAAAAGAATTTGATGAGGAGGGAACAATCTAGAAGAGAGAAATTTTATAGTTTAGTATAATTATTTTTGAGTGCGAAAATAAACATTTACAGTAACTTTATCTCTAAGAAATTCTCTTAAATTTCAGAAATTACGTGATATGTTACACTTGTAAGCTTTTTTTTTTACACACAATCCGATAAATGCATTAAAACTTTAATAACAAGGTTTGCGAAAAATATTATTGGACACTATAGAATTTTAATTACTGAACACAAGAGAACTTTAATCACAGAACGATTTTTAATCAAATCAGACATTTTATGAAAGGAAATATCTACCTTTGTATTATTACTTGAAAGTAAAAATAATTTCAAAATATTTAATTTCAAAAGAAGTTTTTCTATTTGAATTTTTTAAAAGATTCTTATTTATTATTTTGTTATTAAAAATAAGCAATTACGACATCTGTATTTAACTGGCAGACGATTTAAATTAATCAACACAAAATCCTTTTATCAAATCACGTGATACGTTAATTATTCTAAACCGTTCTTTTTGCACGCATGTATTGAATAAAATGAAGTCATTCGAACCATTATAAATGTTATAAAAGAGTTTATAGTTTTTAATTGTGTTTTTAACTGGAGAATATATTTTGTTTTTGTTCGTGCAAAAGTTCGAATTGTCATTAAAAAGCACTCAAACTCGATTAAATTTTTTTTATAATCGCAAGTTTAAATCTAAGACTTATTTTTGTTTATATTTAAACGCGCGTGAGGAAGTCTTTATCATGCTTCTGCACACTGTTACAATGGATTATTGGTTTCGTTTTTGCCGTAATCACATAAACTTCCCGTTTGACGTATTCATTACATCATCAAAAGAAGATGACGCAATTTCGAATTCAAAACGGTATCTTACCACCTACACGCAATCTAGAACAGTAAAAAGTGATCTGGGCGATCGATACTTCCGCTCGTGGCCAGTGCCCTTGGGTCGACCCCAGGTTGTGACGTCAGTTTGGGATAGCATCTTACCTGGTGAATTTCATTTTATAAAATTATGGCCATATACATTGTTCTGATTTTCAACATTGTTAGTGAAATCTTAGACTTCAGTGAAATAAATAAAGAAAATTGTGTGATTTTGAATGCACAATAGAATAGTGAAAGCTACTTTGTTCAATTTCCTGTAAAAATTCTCATTTTTTAATAAAATTCCTGACGAAGATTTTCCAAAGTAGTGTTTTTTAATATCTTAGCTCTTGGACGATGCTAAAATCTTGTAAAATTTTTGAATGGTTTTTCTTAAATGTGCAAATTGTATTCAATGTACTTTTTAAGAAAAGTTTCGTTTTAGTTGCACATTATTTCAAGTACAGTATGCAAATAATTGCACTTTTTTCACCTAATGTATTTCTTTTAAGCAATAATAACTAAAATTTCCTGTTGCATTAAAAAATACATTTAAAATAAAATTTTCATAAACATTAATTTGCTTTTTTTTTCAACAGGTCATTTAAAGTGCTTATCTTTAAGTATTTGAAAATATGATAAGTTATTTTAAAAAGTTTTAAAAAAAGCTCAACTCTGTAATCTTACTCTCTAATATACTCATACATATACATAAAAGTTAGAATAATTGTTGAATATAAAACTTTAAATACAAGGGACAAAAACCTGCGAGGTAAAAATCGAGAATTTCACAAATAGTAATAATAAATGATTTGCGCGTTCGGTATTATGTTTCATATTGCAAAGATGTGAATCTAACTTGAAAAAAAATAGAAAGGGATTTTTAAAAAAAGGTGTATTTACTCGACTCTAAGCCAAACCCCAAATCCTCAATAAGTTTTTGGGAAGAAATACAAAAATAGTTCGAAATGGTTTATCGATATCTGATATTTATACGAAATCAAATATTTTAAAATGAGAACTAATAAGAAATGAATGATTAATTTATTTCACCGGTATTGAAAACTTTAAATATCTGTATGAATCTGAAGTTGCTCTAACCGACAGTATCATGTCCAATTTTCCCCCATCCAACGAATTTTTTCACCTTGGATTCTAAGCTGCACCCGATTTTCAGTAGCATTAACTTTAGGAAAAAAAAGAACATGGAAAGCCACGCGTAGAAGTGAAACCGTATATTGTTTTTCCTTCTCTAGAATCAGTATTCATTGTCAAATTCAGTGTCAGTTTCAAGAATTCAATGTGTGGCTTTGCTTTTTCTGAAGCAAAATTAACATTAAAATCTATAGCACCTTAAAAACCTTAGAAGTAGCTCGTGCCCTCGAAAAGTCCCACCCCTATTTTAAATCAATTATTCTCAAAACTTTATAATTTAAAAAAAGCCACAGTTATCTCCACAATTAGCTGTCATTTCAAATGGAACCTTAAGAGAACTTTAAATTTCAATACATTGTATACTTTTTTCAGAAGTCATGGCTTGATTTGAGAAGAATTGAGCGTCGCTTTTTAGCTGAACGGTCGCAAATTGGGGACCGGTATCATATTTCGTACGTTAAATGAAAAGGGGAAAATACATATAATCATATACATGTAGGATGAGGGTTCACTCCTCATCCGGGTTAAAAACGATGACAAAAGCCCAGTTTATATTTAAATACATTTAATTATTAAAAAAAGGTGACGGCACAAACATTTAAGAAAATAAAATAATAAAAAGGAATAATAAGAAGAAAGCGCGGTTGCTGCCCTTGTAACGTTTGAGACAAATAAAGGTAGCGTGGTTTTGGTAAAATAATACTTAATTATGTCACAGCTATTATTTACAAGATTTACATTGATTTACAACTTAGTAAAATTAGATTATTTTAGAGCCCCAATTTCTATTGGTTTGTGAGGGAGGAGTCTTTTGGTGACCGTTCTCAGCGAAGGTTTTGCTCGATCTCCTTTTTCTCTCTCGGCCCTCTCTAGGGTTCGTGGTCGACTGCCGTCGGCGCCTTTTCTTCCAGTTACATCCGATCGTAAGCGGAGTGGGTTTTTTCTGGTGTCCGGGGTGATCCAAGACAAGACCACGCAACATATTTAAGAGTGCAGGTGTCTTACACGTGTGATGATCAATTCTACTAAAGAAAGCGATTCAGCTGTGTGGCGGGAATATCACAGACGTCGCACCCTTAACATTAGTTAAAGATATCGCACCGAAAATGTCCGTCACTCTACTCCATGGTTTTCCGCTCTATCTCTAACATGTCTGTTGGAATGACGGTAACAGTTAATGTCCAAGAGTCACTGCGGTGCCATTTAGCGTGGATGAATACTACAGCCATATCTAGCGTGGACGGATGCTACATTCATAAAGGGCGATATATGTATATTCACTATTTTAAAGCTTTTTAATACTATTTGGAACACAGGTAATGTGCCTGCTTTATGGCGCAAATCAATTATAGTTCCAATACATAAGAAGGGTAAAGATCCCAGTGATATTAAAGGATATAGACCAATATCATTGACAAGTATCCTATGTAAGACAATGAAATAATGGTAACAAAAAAGGTTGGAATGGTATGTGGAAAACTCTAAGTTTATTGCCAACGAACAGGGAGGTTTCAGACAGTACAGATCTGCCAGCCAACATGTTAAACTCCTAAGCCAGACGGTGAAAGATGCGCTGGATAAAAAACACATTTTATCAGCTGTATTTGTGGATCTGAAATCTGCATATGACTTTTAGTTTGGAGAGAACATCTTCTCCTGAAACTCTCAAATATTGGTGTCCATTCAAACTTGTTTGGATGGTTTAAGAGTTTCCTCAGCCAACGAATCTGTAGAGCTCGATACGAAGGCTTCTATTCAAAATACAAGATTTTAAGGACTGGTCTACCACAGGAAGCCGTTTCCAGTTGCCTCCTTTTTAATTTGTATATAAACTGTATACAAACTGTATACTTATATCTGTATGTAACCTAATTGCTGAGTTGGAGAGACTTGTTGGAGTTAAATGTCTACTATATGCAGATGACCTAGTGTTGTGGACAGAAACGCCTAAATATCATACTAAGGAGAAATCTGAGGCAATCTTGAACAAAGCCTTGGTGATCACTGGTGCCAAGATAATAACATGAAAGTAAACCTGGATAAAACAGTCTACCAAACTTTCTCTCTCACCCATCAGCAATTGCAACTGAACCTCTCATACCAAGGAATGAATGTTCTCCAAACAAATTGTTTCTCATATTTGGGCATTAATTTCGATCGAAAATTAACATGGAGACAACACATTGAAATGACCGTGGAGCGCACGACTAAAGGCCTTATCACACGTACACGTTTGGTGCAATTTTTGGTTGAATTCGTGCAATTTTTACTCCGTTGCCATAGCGATGGCTTCCGAACAACTTTTTGCCATTGAACTGAGAAAGTTGCTCTAAATGAAAATTGCTTGAAATTCCAGCCAATGGGGTTCTTCGGCGCCCTACGTCACAAACCAGATGGCGGTAACAGTAGTAGCTTCGCATCAAACATGGCGTATAATATTTTAATGGTGTACAATATTTTAACGGCGTATAATATTTTTGAACAGAATGATGCTTCATTTCTGTTTACCCTCATAAACAAAAGCGCGAGCAAAATAAAAGAAATAATATTGGGTGGTAGTTTTCCAAGCAGAAAAATCAGCGAGTAATGTTTCAATGTGGAGAAAGAGCGTGGCTGACGTCATAGCATGTCGCTTTGTTTACGGTAACCCTTCCCCCTCAGATTCGGCGAAAAGTTGGGCCAAACAATTACACGGAAAATATACGTGTGATACCGCCTTAAGAGGTTAAGTCTTTTGAAAAGAATTGCTGGCTCGAAATGGGGTTGTTCTAAAACAACTTTAGAATTAACATATAACGTGTCCATTCTGCCACTCCGCGAGCCTTTGGTTGCGGCATCTAAACAGGTGATTGATCTCCTAGAAGTGTTCCATAATCGAGCATTACAGCTAATTACGGGAGCTGTGAAATCAACATCAATCGATGCTCTGTTGTTATCAACCCATCAAATGCCTATTAAATCTATTATAGAAGAACGGGCTTTATTATTATGGGAGAAAATTACTAGAATCCCAGAATGTCTATCCCTTTGGAAGGATTCTTTATTCTATACCAATTTATTCTATACTTTATTCTATCCTTCAGAAAGTCATGGCTCTTAAAGAGCTTCATAGTTTTCATTTCGAACCGGATCTAATAAAATCTTCCTGCCCAACTGAAAGGTATGACTTTGCACTTTCAACAGAGCTGCTCTACGAGGTCCAAAAGAAAGAAACAGATAGTCAAATCCTAAGGATCCTTTCTTTGGAGATTTTGGATTCCTTATACCCTGAAGATGAATGGCTATACGTTTACACAGATGGTTCCAAGTTGATAGATTACAGTAATGCAGGTGCTGAAATCTGCTGCAACCTATTCTCCTTCTATACACCAATAGGAATTCACAGCACTGCTTTTGATGCCGAAATTTCAGCTATACATATTGCTCTATCTCAACTTCTTTGCCACTCAGATCGTGTTTCAAAAGTAGTTATTTTGTGCGATTCAAAGGCGGCCCTCCAAGCAATATCTTCCATCGAGGCACCCTTGTCAAAGGATATTCTCAAATGTCAACTATTAACTGGTGATTTACTTCAATGTCATGTAGACATTGCCATGCAATGGATTCCGGTGCACTGTGGCATTGATGGGAATGAAAATGCCGATTGCTTGGAGAAGAAGGGGACAAAAACCTTACAAACCTCTAACAATACAGTTCCTTTTTATAGCGCCAAAAGAATTATAAAGAAATACTATAGAGAGCATTTCTGGTCTAAATTCAACCAAAAGAATAAACAAAAGGTGTGGTTTAGCAAACTCCTTCATATTCCAAAATGGCCACGAGATAGAGCTGTGGCCGATTTTCGAATCGCCACTGGCCACGACTGCCTATTTAAGCATCTAAACATGATAGGCATTGCCCAGAGTCCACTTTGTAAACTGTGCGACTCCAATGAAGAAATGGATGCCATTCATTTGGCACGCTGCCATGCATTCAGCTCTGGATCCATGTGGAGCAGATATTGGGAGGCCAGACACAAAATGTGTAATTTATAGACTATACTGTGAACTTGTGTTTCTTTTCTTATTTTTTCTATCATTATTTTTTGTGTTGTCCTTTGTTTGTTTTTTGTCAATATTCTCTGCTTCTTATTTTGTTTGTAGTTGTCTTGTAATCCGCCATTGGAAGTAAAAAAGATATTCAGGGACGTCTTAAGGCATGGACCAACTGAAAGACTAAGGCATGACCAGGGTCTCAGCCACAATGAGGGGGGGGGGCTCGTCTCGTTCTCGACTCAGCCTTACTAAGAACATAATTCAAACAATTTCAACGGTTGGGATGGACGTGCTGTCACGTTCATCGGTGTTTGAGAGTTAGAATAAAGATCAGCCATTATCAGAACAATTCAATTTTATTATTCTATCAATTAATTCTAACAACCCAGGGTAGAAAATGCAACTTTTACTGAGTATAGAAGTAAAAGCACGTTAGAAGAAATATTTAATACTTAATTTAAATAGCTTACTCTTAGAACATTTTGGTAATATACGGTCCGAATTATCGTAATTCGATATTAATCTTTTCCAAGTAGTTTACTAAATCGTCAGTTAACATAGATTAATTATTCAACAATTAATCGTCGAGCAACTCTCGACTAGCTCACAGCTGCTTTCCGCTAATCACTAACTGCTAATTTCTAACTCCTCGTACCTAAAAATTAACGCTTAAATATGCTTCATTTACATAAACCGTGTCTTCTTCGGGTAAAAGTTTTCAATAGAACAAAATTTTAAAAAGAAATAGTTTTTCCCAAGAGGATTAGTAGGAGGCTCGCGGATAAACCCATTACACTGTCAAATGTTATTACCGGTTGTATTCTCTGGAAAACTAGGATTTTCGCACGATATGTCAACTGGCTACTTGTGATGACCATTGTCCATGTATAAGCCTAGGCTTACTAACATGCACCACCATTACTCATTCAGTCAAAAGGCGGCAGTCGGTGGAGCTGGTTAGTGCGATTGTAAGTCATGCACATTTGTTTGTTTCGGATAATATTTGTATATCGGGTTATATCAACTATTTGACAACGTATGCTATGTACTGTCTACTTTTAAGGGCCATAGGTGGAGTCTTCATTTGTGTATGGGCCCAGGGCCTCCAGAAGTCTTAAAACGTTCCTGTATATATTCTATCTTTTGAGATGTCCACATTACTCGAGAAAACTTATCTTCAAAGGCTTTTGCCAGAATGCAGCCCATTAGGAGAAAAAATTAATTGAAAATGCAAAAGTCAATCTGTCTTGCATAACGAACGTTCTTTCTGGTGGAATCCTGCCACAAATTCGAGGTTCTATATGCACATTTTGCTTCCATTAAGTTCCAGGCATTAATGATTGGGTAACTGCCACTTTAGCCAATCAGATGCAGTGAAAAAAGAAATAAAATTTAAGGTAACTGGGACGTCTACGAGAAGGAAAAATGAACTGTTTTTGCACCAAATTTAAATGGTTCTCACTTACTTAAATTTAAAACAACGGAAATAAAATTTTTACATTGAGTTATCTGAATATTTATGTACTTGTTAATGTAAAAAAAATTCATTTTAAATTACAAATAAACCTATAAGAGCAATAATTATTCAATAACTATTTTTTTTTTATTTTCAAGCATGATCTTACCTTTAGGTACACTTTACATAAAATCTACTTAATATATAGCTATAAAATTTCACGGAGTTTTTGTAAACATAATAATCCATAGAATGAACGAAATAAAATTTTAAAATATATATAAACTTATAAAAATTTGAAATTTTTTTTTAATTTTATGCAAAAATTGTGCTATATTTGCAATTTCTGAATGTTTATTTGAAAACTAATTCATTCACTTTGTTAAAAATTTGTTAATCTTGTATTATGTAAAATATCAGCACTACAGGTAAACTAAATTTTAAGGAAAATGTACCGGAATCACCAAAAAAATGCGCTTTGAGAAAATTGCAAATAAAGATATTTCCATCAATGATTTGTAAAATAATATATTTTAATACAATATAAAGTCATACCATTGTTAATTGGATTATTTTGCATCATTTCTCAGTTTTTAAATTGTAAGTTTAAAATTCTAGATTCTTTAGGAAGTCTTTTTAATTACTCTTCGATATTTCATCAACACGTGCTATTAACGATTCACACCTTCTTCCATTTAAAATACCAAAGTTTTATGTCTATAAGTTTTAGTATTTTTACTTCACTTTGAACATCGCCATTACAGGATATCACAAAATTCCTTACACATATTTTTATTGTTATAAAAATACACAAAAAAATGTCTTTGGTGAATTTAAGAAGATAATTTGTGTCTAATTTAAATGGAGCTACGTTTTTAAAAATTATAACAAAAACTATTTTTGTACTTGTACATATGAATATTTATTTATTTTAAAGTAAAACCAAAAGTAATGAACATATAGAGAGTTATTCATGATAATTCAAATGTTAACAATAAGCAGTTAGGAAAAACGAAATGTCTATTTTACAAGCTTTGTATTTAATTTAAGATAATCCTCATGATCCACTTGATTTATAGTTTAAGAACTTCACTGATTATTTATAAATGTAAAACTAGATATAAGTAAAACATTTCAATAAACAAAGTTTTATTTTAAAATTTTTTAACTAATGATTTAATTTTGCCGTAAATTTTGCACAAAAAATGTACAATTTTTAATAGATTTGAGCATATAATATAGAAAAATTACGTTCTTCGAATAGAAAAATTAGTTTTTTTAAAATACATATTGAATACACTACGGATTTTGAAGAGTGTATACCTGAATCACAGTTACGTCACATTTGTTTACAATTTTAAAATTCAATTTTCTAGCGTTCTTTTAATCGAACTCTCATAAATAATACATCTATAGAAGCAGCAAAGTACCCTCTATTTTTTAAAAGTAAAATAAAAAAAAAATGCAAAATTTAAAGCACCTTCACGTCCCAGTTACCTTAAGTTCATGCATTTTGAATCAACGCCTTTCTGTAGTAAAATGAATACAATTGAAGATTAGTTTCATTATTTTGAATCACGATAAAGTGATTCGAAATAAATATCGTGTATTCAAAATGATTTTGAATACACGATACTTGAGCTGGTATTTCACTCTCCTAACTTAAACACCACGCAAGGGGTTTGCGATTCAGTTCCATTCACTTTGCAGTATCCCCTCCTCAGTGGCGTAACGGAGAACATTTGGCCCCCCTGAAAAGTCAGGTTTTGGGCACCCAAATTGGATTTTACAAAGGGTAGGTACCTGATGGCAGTCAGGCCTTGCCCCCCCCCGTGCGATGCGGGGGTGTACGTTACGCCGCTGCCCCTCCTCCACAATCTTGCAAGACAGTACTCGAATATATAGCTTGACTTGAATATCACAGGTCATGAACTTAAGACCTTAAACATGTGTATCCTATGTAGGTTTTGAAGATTGGTGGAAAAATCTTGGATTTATCATTAGAGATTCTCAGGTTTGAAGGGATGAGATCTGAAAATGGGAAATCGTTAATCCAGATGATCCTGATCAGGACAATGAAACAAAATATTAAATTATTGTATTGTCATCGGTCCTGGACAAGTGAGCAAAATTTCGAATGGATCTGACCTTTAAAAGTGTGTAAAAATTGAGTTCAAAGATTCCGTTACATACAAGTTAAGCTTATAAAAGGGTGTTAAAAAAGATCCTTCCTGATACATAAATTCTCTTTTCGTCAGAAAAGCAAAAAGAATAAAGAATCAGCGAATAAGAATGTATGCAATAGTGAAATAGTTTGCTATTTCTCTTAGTATTTAAAGAAACAATAAGTAATATAAGCATTAGGAACACTGATACTAACAACCTGAAATATGGCATATAAAATACCCTAAAAATTTAAGGAAAAATAGCCTGAAAATATTGTAAATGACAAAAATGTAAATCTTAAATAAGAAGAAGAACGAACGACTGCTTTTCCAAAGAATGGTAGAACAAAGCTTTAGATGCAGCTTGCTCAATATGGACTATAAAGCTTTTCTGTATCCGCGAAAAATGAAACAAAGGGAAAAAATTATTCCATTCCAGTATGCTGTCATTTTATTCTACCATCACGTTTCGCAATATCTATCTTGTGAATTCGTAATGACAGAGAAAAAAATTGGTAGACGGCTCAAATAAGAAATGAAGAGAAACCTTTTTTATTTATTTTTTTCACCAAAGTCACCTTTCTATTGTATTATCTCCAGAATTAAGCACGAAACAAAAATGTAGACAGAGCGTGTCGAAATTGTACAGAACTTTTTAACATGCCTCTAGCTGAAATAATCTAATAATTTTAAAGCTACAAAATATTGTTTTTAAATTTTAAAGGGGGGGGGGGGGGAATATATTCTAAATTTTAAGCCCATTTTTTTTTTTTTTTTTTTTTTTTTTTTTTTTTTTTTTTTTTTTTTTTTTTTTTTTTTTTTTTTTTTTTTTTTTTTTTTTTTTTTTTTTTTTTTTTTTTTTTTGATTGTCTTAAAAAAAAAAAAAAAAAAAAAATAAATTAAGCCCATTGATTGTCTATAAATATATATTTGTGATTTATATAGAATTCTTATAACACTCACTTAGTTTCTTAAGAAGTTTAATGGACTTGTGCTCAATAGTTTCAATTATAAGTCACAATCTTGAGGGAGAGTCATAAAGGATTCTTTTTAGAACCAGCACTTATGGTTCTATGAGGAATCCTTCTTGAGAATAGAAGGTTATTCTATTCAAATGCTACTAAGCCTCTAAGTCCTCATGTGTTGAGGAAGTCAGGAGAGTATAGTACCAACTCATCCTCGTTTACTGAGGGAAGATAAAAATTAGAGGATTTGTTTCCAATAGACCTTGTGTTTTTAAAACCGTTAAGAGAATTACTTCACAAAACTAAACTCAGTGGCGCAACAGCCCATGAGGGACAAGGCTTACTGAGTCCATCTCAGTTTTCATGACCTTGGGCAATGAGGGGCATGATCAGACTTTCCAGTCAGGTGGTCAGTCTGACGCGTTACTTCACAAAAATGAGTGGAAATTTTTTAAAACAATTTTTGTCGGAAAATAAATTATCATTCCTTTTGATTCTAATACTGTTTAAATCTTTATTGTAACTTAATTAGAAGTATTTTAGCAATTTAAAATTTGGTAGTAGCACACATTACTAAAAGGTAAAAATGTTTACTTTAAAGCGCAATTATTCTTTTGTGTAAATTACAGCACAAAAGAAACATTTTTGAAAAAATTCTACTCGTCTTATAACTTTGAAATTTGGCGCACATATTAATACTATTTAAATAAATGTTTTAATAAGAGGTTTGTCAAAGAAATTATTCAGAAAGAAAGTTATGGGTACATAAATTTTCATCGTTTAGAAGTCTTTTCTATGTCTAAATATGAATGTTTTTTAAAAAAATTACTCAAAATTCTTGAAAACGCTCTCCTTAAAGTAATAGTAATAATGCAATAAATGCACAGAAAAAAATTGGCAATTATATACAACCAATAAGATTTTAAAAAATTTTTTCTTTGAACCTAGTCCTTTTTAACATTATGGAGAGATAGGGAAAATGCTGCGTATAAGTAACTCCCTTAATTCAAGTCGAAGTTAAATTTCGTTTGAACATAATCGATTAACAGGAATAAGCTTTTCAAACAACATTAGAAGCAAACAATAAAAAGTGTACAGCTAAATAATGGAATTTGTTTAATAGATCTATTTAGTGTACCTACTTCTATTTTTATTACATGAACACTTTTAAAGTTCTCAACATAAAAAAAAGTATTAATTAAATCAAAGCCATTTGTCTGTATTGCTCTTACATAAAAGTCACTTGTGAAATTTACCTCCATAAATAGTAAATTCTATTTATAATCAATTTTATAAATAGCGACTTTCACATTTAACCAATTCTATAAATAGCCGTTTCTACATTTAGCCAATTCCATACATAGAAAATTCTAAATGCAGCCAAATTGCTATAAAACAAGTTCATTTTATTGTAATATACTTTTGAATTAAAAACATTTGTCACACATGACTGAAAAAACAAACTTGCTTAGCGGCATTGAATGATGAAGAATTACAAAATGTCAGTAATACAGTTGATGGAATTCCGAGGTAGTAGCAGACCTTGGACAATAAAAGTGAGTAAAGGCTGTACAGTAGAGTCCCGAAAACTATGTTTAATGTGGACCGAAGGGTCAGGGACGTCTTAAAGCATGGGCCAACTGGGCCAGGGCCAAGGGCTTTGACCGAAATGGGGGCTTCTTTTCGTTCTCGACATAGTCTTAGTAACGGTCAACGGTCAAATGTTATTTCTGTTTGTATTCTCCCCAAAACTGGAAATTTTGGACAATAGGTCAACTGGCTACATGTGATGACCATTTCCCACATACAGGATTAGGCCTACCACCATATACCATCATTACTCATTCAGTCAAAAGGCGGCAGTTGGTCAAACCGGTTGTGAAATTGCAAGTCAAGCACATTTATTTGTTTTGGGTTATTGTTTGTACGAGTATTTGAAAACGTACGCTGTTACAGTCTACTTTTAAGGGTCATAGGTGAGGCTTTCATTTGTGTAGGGGAAGAAGTCTAAAGACGTCCCTGCGAAGGATGGCCGAGTTTGTGAAACTGCCGGATTATCGAGAAGGGGATTAAAAAAGAATGCCTACGAGTGTTTCCTCAAAAACGATTATACTGTAATTGTATGTATTGCTTGCTTGGGAACACAACAGAAAATAAACTGACTGAATACCTTTCAACAAAAGAATAGTACGTACTTGTCGTGCCCTAGACCTATCTTGGACTGAGTTCACATTGCCCGACGCGCCTGGTGTAGGAGGAAACATATCATCACCAACAAAAGCCATAACAATAATTATTTATTGAAGACAGACAAACACAATTAACAAGCACAAGTTTAATTTATAAGTGGAAACCTTGGAGTGATTCTCTAATACCTAGATTAATCCTGATACTCAAATCTAACATTCCCGTCTAAGTAATCTCAACTATCAGAATTGACAAGGAGACGAACTCTTGCTAACTTCAGGTCGGTACTAAATCTAATTGTTTTGATTCCTTTAATGATTAATCTAGTACTTTACTATAATACTATCAAATACGCGCAAAGCTCGTTGAAGTGATCCGTAGACGATACTTACATTTAGTTTGGCAATTCCTTCTTTTCCCTCACTCTTACGAAATCTAGACTTTATATAGTCGAACTAATTAGCATATAACTATCTCGTGTTTTTCCCGAAGAGGCTGCGAAATAGAATAAATGCTAGCCCCAAAGTTACCCAAGAGGATTAGTTTGGAAATTAACGCGGATAGACCCGTCACATACTTTATGAAGGCATAGAGCATTTACTTCACATGAAAATGAAATGAGCACATAGAATAACAGTAATTTACCTGCTCTGACACACCTCAGTAAAATACTTTATGAAGATATAAAGCTGTCTATAATGAAAATTAAGTAGCCGACTTTTTGCAAAAACTATTTGTTTTAAAGAAATGCGAAGTGTCCTGTTGTCTTCAGTATTGCATTCTGCATTTCGCTGCTTCATCACGAAGACGACGAAGGAACATAAATCCATTACTGACTTACCTTGTTGTTCAAAATACTGAAGAGCGGTTTCGACAGCCTTTAGCCCCGCACAATGTGATAATATGCCATTCCTGACGAGCTAAGATCCTGCACTCTGGAAACGATCGAACAAAAATATCCAACGAATGAGTTGCTCCATATCTATACTGACTACTCATACCTGCCAGAAACAAAGGAAGCAGGCGCAGGATGGTTCTGTCGGCTGTTTGAGGGCTCATTGGCAGTGGGAAAAAACGACAACCAACTACGATGGCGAGGTCTTGGCTGTCTGTGAAGCTACAATTCAGTTATAGCTGCTGGCCTAGCTCCTGCAAAAGTTTTCTTCTTCATAGAATCCCAAGCTATAATTTTAGCTTTAAGCAGTAATACACCAACTGATTGCCTTAACACAACTCAGTGCCGAACTAAAATTGCAGAACTAATCTCAAATGGCTGGACTGTGGCCTTACAGTGGGCCCAAAATCATGTTAGGATCTCCGGAAATGAGAGAGCCGCCCAAAAAGCCTAGCAGGATGCTGAGTCGTCTTAACCGAAGTCCACTTGACTCACACAATGACAAAAGCATTATTTTCACATTCATTGATAAATACAGTGGTGGCAAAAAGTCCTGAACACACTCATTTTTTAGCGTAATTTTTTTGTTCGACTTCATTTTTCGTTGTGAAATTACCGCACTATCTTAAATATTGTTATTGATTTTAATGTATTTTTTCATGCTGATTTCAAATCTGTTTGTAGATTTCCTCTAAAGTAAATAGTTTCATTGATATGTTGAAAACACCTTGACAAGAAAGCACAAGTTCACTGTAAGAATGAGTGAGTGTGTTTTCCACCAATGAAATGCTCCGTTATTTCAACCAATCAGAGAGAAGTAGCGATAAAGGGTTGAAAGAAAAAGGTGAAATATGGTTTATGGTATTGAATGCAGTTGTGTGTGCTTGTGGAAAATAATGTATTGAAAACAATTTGAAGTGCGTTTGTGGAAAATATTGGAATTATGGCTAAATTTTCATATCTGCCTGAGAATAAAAGGTACAAAATTACATTTGAAGAAGAAGGTTATTCTATGCGCCAAATTGCTGCTAAAGTACCATGTGGCCTTTCTACTGTTGTGAGAACTTTGAAAAGATTTTCTGAAACAAATTTTATTGCGAACAGGGGCGATCAGGACTACCAAGAAAAACATCTTTACGTGAAGACAGGTTATTGCACAGAATTTCACTTTCAAACAGAAAGCTTAATTTCTCGCAAATTTTGAAACAATGGACTTTGACACAAATGTGAGTGTGTGCCTAAGAACTGTTAGAGGAATGCTGGAAATTTTGTTACGAGGCTGTAAAGCGAGCCCAAAACCATTACTGACTGAATTTCAACGCAAGAGGCGATTACGTGGAACATTCATTATGGACTGTTAAAGACTGGGAAAAGTTAATATTTAGTGACGAGAGTCAGTTTTGTATTTCTGGCAACCAAAGTAGTGCCTATTAAGACGACGCACTCATGAGGAATTCAGCCTCAGTGTCTGAAGCCCACAGTAAAGTATCCGACAAAAGTGATGGTATGGGGTTGCATGTCTTCTCATGGTGTTGAAGACTTCACATCGTTAGCGGAACAGTGAAATTTTCATTTGAGCTGAAATTTTCTATACACGATTGTTTTGGATAACAATACGATAATTTAATTATAATTAAATAAAATTAATTGTCAAATTAATTATTTAAAGAATTCCAGATACAGCCACGTTGGCTTCATTTTTAGCAACTTGGGTCAAAACTTGAAAAAAAAAATTTTCCTTACGTTTCATAGCATTTAGTTGAACTGAAATTTAATATACACGATTGTTTTGAATGACAATACGATACTTTAATGATAGATAATAAAAATTAATTGTCACTTAATGTTGTGGTTCTGTTTTACGTATATACATATTTATATTAATTGCAAATATTTAATAAAAAGTAACTAAAATAATTTTTTTTTGTTGATTTAAGTAGGAAATGACTTAATTTTTTTTTTATATTACTTGTTTAATTTTTCATGGTCTTCCCAAAATAATTGAACTTTTGAATCGAAACTGAATATGTGAATTATTCTTATTTGATTAATGATAAAAAGCATGATTTATAAAAAGAAGTATATGCAACGTAGCGTATGTATATTACGCGTTGCGGGCGTGACTGCATTCGCTAACAAGGCGTTATTAATTATTTGATCTAGAACAAAAGCTACCTGCTCCGAAGATAAATAGTCACATATTCGATTTTTGTTTAATAATTTCTAAGGTCCTTTACAGTTCCAGGTGAACAGCATTAGGTGAAAGAGGGTGTGTGAAATGCACAACGCCCGAAAGAAAAAAAATTTTCTGCATGATTCGATTCTTGTAA
Organism: Trichonephila clavata; assembly: GCA_019973975.1. Lineage (NCBI taxonomy): Eukaryota > Metazoa > Arthropoda > Arachnida > Araneae > Nephilidae > Trichonephila > Trichonephila clavata. Next base: position 78,639 of record BMAO01007861.1, read on the forward strand.
AAGTTATAAATGGATAGATGTATTCACTATTCGTTAAAATAATAGTTTCTTTTTCTTATTAAAGTTTTTATTTTACAAATTCTACAGGACCATTTGAAACTTTATTTTCCACAACTAAATATTTACTCCATAATATATATATATATATGTATTAAGAAAAAAAATTTATATATATAAATTTTGACATTTTTACAAAAATTGTTTTTGACACTGCCAGGCATCAATGCATTTACAAAAGATTTTCTTCAAGACTAAAGGTAACCAAAATTTTTTTCTAAAGTCTAGAATTAATTAAAGATATTTTTTCTCCTGGACTCTTTTATTCTATGAATCAAAATTGATAAAGAAACAAAGCCATGAGGATATCACTAAATAATTTTCCCATTGCATATTTTGAGAGACTTAATTATTGTTATAATTAAAAACTATAACATGTCTATTTTTGTTGCATTTAAAAAAATTAATAATATTTTTTGAATTAAATATTAGCAAATATTAATAAAACTAATACTATTATGAAATTTATTCATTTAAAGAAAAGCGTGTATTATTTAGTCCAATAAGAAATACTTCTTTGGCCTTAATATTAAATTTATGAACTAAGAATTCAACAATGCCTTCAATGATATGTTAAGCATAATTACCACGAAAATATTAATTACTTAAATTATCATTAGACAGCTATTTTCTGTTTATTAAGGCCAAACATGAAATATTAAGTTTATTTTATACTAAAGTCTTTTTCAAAATGGTTCACTCATTCATTAATTTAATCGCTATACTTACAAGTATCTATTTTTTTCCCTTGACTTTTTTACTCTATGGGGAATTTTTAAAATTTTATTAACTATATTAATATAGTTTTTATAGGAATAACCATTATTATACTTTGTTTTTCTGTACTATGTTATTACAATAGTATATTGCATTAAGGCCACAAGAGAAAATGTACTTTAAAATGTAAGCGCAAAAAATTTGAATTCCGTTTTGACCCCGATATAACGAATAACCTCGAATTAACGAACAAAATGTTTGGTCCCGATGAATTCGTTAAATCGGGGTTTAATTATTTATCCTTTTACAAAAAGGTTATTAATTATCAACAAAAATATATACCTAGCAATTAAATAATACCCATACCTGTATTCAATCTACATAAATGGATGTTTGTAAAAAGGAAATCGCTTCACTCCAACAACCGTTCAACCGATTACTTTGAAAATTGGCATGTATATGTATTTTTTGTGGAGAAGGTTTTTGTGATATCCTCTCTGTTGAAGCTCCCCACCACGTTGCGCTACAGCATATCAACTTCTGCACCGTTCAAATTTGCCAACTTGGTCTCCAAGCACAGAGAAATTGGGTTTGTGTGCGTATGAATATAAGTCCTCTTTTAATGTTAATCTATATACATAAAAATGGATGTTTCTATATGTGACTTCGCTTCACTCCAACACAGTTCAACCGATCACTATGAAAATTGGCATGTAGACGTATTTTTTTTTAGAAGAGTTTTTTGCTATCCTCTCTGTTGCAGCTCCCGACCAGGTGGCACTACAGCATATCAACTTCTGCACCGTTCAATCTGTCTCCAAGTTGCCAACGTGGCCGCCAAAAATGATGTAAACTTGGCTCTATCACCAACATTTCGCTATGTTTCCATTGAATCGCCATTATAATATAAGTAACGGCGTTGCTTGCGAATATTACAATTTTAACATAAAATAAATACAACAGAAAGTAATATTACCGTATTACACATCCAGATATAAATTATTTACACTATTTTAAGCGTTCATTACACAAAATTTGTAACAATGTGTTACTTTCGCTGAGCAGAGATCAGCTTAGGAAGGTGTTTTCAAAAATCGACCCTCAAGAGAGTTACGGGCCCGTTATAAATATAAAAAAAAACTTTTTATCAGCTTTTAAACATGCAGACTTAAAAATTAACAAGTATGTTTTTTTTTTGTTTTGTTCAGCTGAGATATACAAAAAGCTTTTTTTTTTTTGTTTAATTTTCAATTCATGTAAAATTAACTCATTAAAAACTTCTTTATCCTTTAATCTGTATTGTTTAATTTTTCAATTCACTCGTTTCAATTACATAAGGACAAAATTACAATGATATAAAAATTACTAATGTAGAGCATTGAACGTTAAACAATAAACTAAATGTGGTGAATTCGGGGTTAGGTTCACACAATGAAGTCTACAAAGACAACAAATATCATGAACAAAAACTAAGGGGGAAAAAACATGTATGGTTTTTCATAGTGACCACACATTCTTTCCTCACTTGGACTGTACTGAAGTTGAGTGGTCGCTAGAAGGCACTTCCACACATACACATCCCATACACACCACACGCACACACTGCTTGGAACAGTCAGTTATAGTTATTACGACAAGGGCGGTAACACTCGTGTACATAAAACTTGGAACTACAATATACATATTTCCCAATAAAACAATAAGAAATGCACTAATATAGAAACACTGCTGTTAATAAAGCTCAATACAAAGGAGGGGAGAGGGAGAGAGATTTAGCTAGAATAAATTAATTAACTTCAAGAAGATCAGATATTTTAATAAACTGCAATGAGAATTACAAAATGTGTATGGGGGTTGGAATTTTCAATTTATTTAATTATCTGATTTTTCTAAAATTATTTAATGTAAAAACTTTGCTACGAAACGTTGTTAATATTCAGTGTTTTTTATATTCCTAATCTAATTCATGAATATTTCCTCTTTCAATACATTTATTTTAAAAAATTATTCTTAAACGTATCTGAAATAATTATTATTTAAAATATCCTACAAATATGCATATAACTTTCTTGTTTTGGAAACAGAAATAGTTTTAAACAAGCATATTTGAACAGTAACAGCTTGTTTTTAATGTCTCAGATTGTTTTTGAAATAATATATTTCACAACAAGCGCAACAATTTAGGCTTGAAATTCTTTTTAATTCTACTTAAATTCTCTCTAAAACAATCCTTTAATTTTTTTTCTTGAGAAACCTTTAATATTAGATTACTAAGAGGATAAACTTATTCTGTTTTTATTTTTAAAAAATTGTCGCACCAAAAGATTCATAGTTTTTTTGAATTTTTGAAGAATGTCTTCCTTGACACACACACACACAATTTTTAGAAAAAATACAATGACAGCCTTTTTTATAAATAATAAAATTTGGTGCGCATATTTGGTTTTTCTTTAAAAAAAAAAGCTGAAAATTTTCCTTTTGAGTTTCTGACATTATATTTATTATCAGCAAAACAGCAAACATTCGGTAAAAGTGCAGGTTATGCACCTCTGATAAATACACTGTTCCCTGAATTCTCCATTACATATTTGTATAATTGAAGCACCATAATTCTTTTATGGCATTCTTGTAACAGAAAAAAAGTACCATCATTATTCGATTTAATAACAATCATTACCACTTTCTTGTAAAACGCAAATGTAAATCATTCCCTCAGCACTTATCAATTATATACATTTCGGGGATATTGTTTGGTATAAGTCTCAATCTACAATTTCTTCCAGATGCAAATTTACTATTCTAAATATAATGATGTACACACACGGACTAAGCGCTAAATTCTAATTTAGGAACTCATCCTATGGGTATATGCTGATAATGATATACATTTAAAATTTACATGTAATATTTTTTTATAATTCATTTACACTTGTTAATTTTTTCAGTTTTTGTAGAGTTTTATTATTTTTTTTTCTATTAAAAATATAATGCGCTAGCTTGAGTACCAGTGAATCAAAACACATTTATGGGCACTTCTTTTTGTATATGTTGTTTATCTTTGCTTTTAAACGATTTAATGATTGCTTTCAACAACTCGCGCTAGAGTGCTTCGAACTCAAATTTTGTGTTGTATCATCTTCAATTCAACGCATGTTATTTAGATTTAAAGGTTATATTTGCATATTCTGATCTGTTTTTTATGCCGAACTAAAAACTGGCGCAAAAATGACATGCATTTTTACGCCTCCTGTGATTTGTGAAAATAGTTAACACGTGATACTTTTAAGTTGAATGATTCAATGTTGAAATTTTTATCATTTCTAGAAGTTTCTAAGCCAATAAAATACAATTTAGAATCATATACACCTGAGATAAACAAAGAATTTGTCAATGATTACGAAAACTTTTACACCCTTAAGAATAATAGGATTTAAAAACGGTGTGTATTTAAAAAGAAAACAAAAATTTTACTGTCAAAACTTGTTTCACACAATGTACTTTTTCTCATTCAATATTACTTTATTATCTTCCAATAGATTACGCGTCGTAGAAATGAGTAGCTAACAGTTACCTACATATTATTCACACGTATTTTTATGTAAAAATTTTTGAAGCATTGCAAATTCATTCATGTTGTATTTTCTGACTGCAGATTTGTTGGCACTCCTCACATGCACGTGTATGTTATTAGACTCTTGATTGGTAGAATTAAGACGGAACAGAACAATTCAAAGATAATCGAGTAAAATAACACTTCAATAATTAAGGAAAATTTATAATAAAATTTGAAGCATTTTTGCTCCCCCAAACTTTTAGCTTAGAAGAGACATTGTTAGATTTTAGTAAACACTGCATAATAAATTTACTCTAAATAAATATGTTTTATGCCTTTTACTTAAGGGGCAGTGGTGGCATAAGAAAAATAATTATTTACAAATATATTTATGTATGTGTGTGTCAGAGACACTGGCGCAGCTAGCCCTGCGGGGCAGTGGCGTAACGGAGAAAATTTGGGCCCCCCTGCAAAGTCATGTCTGGGCCCCCAAGTTGCATTTTACAAAGGGTAGGTACTTGGCGGCAGTCAGGCTTTGGGCGCCCTAGAACCCTGAGCCGCCGCGATGCGGGGTTTGTGAGGGTGTACGTTACGCCGCTGCTGTGGCGACCCTGTACCAAAATCACTTCAGGGCCCCTCTTTTGAAAATGGAGTTCAGTTAATGGGACTATTAATAACATTTTACAATTTTTGTTTATAAATCTTGGGGACCCTGTAGCTTGAGGGCCCCGTATCATTGAAACGGTGGTAGCCCCTGGTCAGAGAGCGAGTGAGTGAGAGCTCTATGAACGTCGCACAAAAAAGCTGCACGAGAGTCATTGGCGGAGAACCTCATAATTTTGAACTATGGACAGTGTGTCACAGAGAAAGACAGAGAAAAAAAGAGTGTGTTATGACATAAACAGGTATGTTTAGAAATCCAGTAACAGAGAGGTAGCGAATTTCTTCCATACCACAGGTTCGGGATTCAAACACCGGGCTGGGCAAGGTCGACTCAGCTTTTATCACTTCAGTGGGTCGATAAATGAGTTGCAAGCTTGATTGGGGGCAAATCATTGAAGTTTTCTCGTCAGACTGATCACCTGACCGGAAGATCTGCTCATGCACCTCAGTGCCCAAGGTCACAAAAACTGAGATGGCCGCAGTAGGCCTTCAGCCAAATGGGCTGTTGAGCTACTGAATTTAGTTTGTATAGGTATGTTTTCTGCCATTTAATAATTTTTGTTTACAAAGGAAGGACAAACTTCGCAGTTTGAACGTGAATTCTGCTACTACTGGAAATTAACGAGTCCAAATGTGCAAATGAGAAAACGAAAATAGACGGAGAAATGTGGGTAGCAAAAACTATTTTTATTTAAGGGAATTTTTCGATCAAGAATGATGCAATAATTTTAAAAAGGAAAGAGCAAAACGCTTGAATTATTTAATAGAATTATTTAATTATTTTATAGAATTATTTAATGTTTTAAAACCAAATAAATTCAAATTACAAACTGGATTCTTCCAAACGATCGAAATCTAAAAGACATCAAAGCAAAGAGTATTTAATCCAATTGCAGTGTGTCAGATTGAAAATTTGTGAAAACATTTGATTCGATTACCGTATAATTCGGCGTATAACGCGCACTTATAACACCAAAAATACGATCGAAATTTACGGGTGAGCGTTATACGCCGGGAATAAAAGTGAGAGTTTTAAAAATAAAAAAAGATGTGAGCATAGAAAAAAATTAGACCTCTTCGAATAATTTATTTAAAAGAAATGACACTTCTTATGAAAAACTAGCTGCATGACCCGGCGTTGCATGGGCTTTTACCGAGTGTTTTACTTAACCTCCGTGTTAATTCCCTCCTTCTTTCATGACGCCAGTACTTCTGTGTGGGTGTGTATGCGTACGATGTGAGTGTATGGCCCGGCGTTGCATGGGCTTTCTCATTTAACATTTTCCCTTCTCTTCACAAATTTAGCACTTCCAATATTCTCTTTCGAAATTACTTTGACTTCTTTATTTCCCCCACCCTCCTTTTAGCCCGGCGTTTCATGGGCTTTTAATGAGTGAATAACTTAAGGGGGTTCAACCACGTGATGGGTTTAAAACATCAAAAAAAACTGGCAGTTATAGAGACTGCCGATAGAAGTGAAAACTTAGAACTTTTAGTATTAAAATTTGAAATTTCATAATGATTGAATTAAAATTATCAACATCAATCTGGTTTTTACATCTATTGACACTCCGAGCAACAACTAAATGCCCGTTTATATAGCTTTTTATTATTCAAATATATTACGGGCTGTACAAGATCATGACAAAGTATAAATACAATTCAATTGAAATAACAATTAATATACAATCATATATTATAGCAGTAATCATATTATAGCAGTCTCCACTTAAAATCATCGATACATTAAAATATTTTTCCCCAAATCTTTTTTCTAATATTTCAGAACATTCTTTTGAATAAATCATCAAATTTTCGAATAAAAATTGTTGTATATGTCTCGTAAATGTTCCAGGCGAAATATAAACGGCAACCATTAATATGTATTACCCATTCTCGGAATTGCAACGAGAAATGCACAGTATATACACATTGAACTTTTCACTTAATCCATCGAATTTCACTTATAAGATATACACAGCACTATACGTCAGCTATATAGCTACAGATATGCTGCTATAAGCATGTCGGTGACGCGAACGCACGAGATTTCACCCATCCAAAAAGTGTCTTAAGGCGAACAGCACACTGCGCGTGCGCCAATCAGAGCATGTCGGTGACGCGAACTCATAAGATTCCCCCCTACCAAAAAGTGCCCAACGCCGCTAAAGAAGTTTTCACTTCAAAAAAATCAATAAATTGCTTTCTTAATATGTCTAAAATGCGTTGGTAAAGTGATTTTTTAAAATTTGAAGTCGTTATAAAGAAGCAAGTGTTAGAAGAGCAGCTATTCCGAGCGCTGAGTTGGCAATCGAAGGCTGGGCCTGTTGTGTACAGACGGCTTGATACCATTGACCCTTCTATGCAATTATACGTTCATACAAATTTGTAGAGGAGAAAAAGGAAATATATGTATAGTTATTGAAAGTTCCTCGAACTTGTTTTAGACTTCGTTACCAGGCATCGCCGATTGAGAGTAAGTTAAGATTTTCATTGTTTTAATCGGACTTTTGGAAACTTTAAACGCGTTTTTCAAACTTTCCTTCATCATATCTCAAGAACGGTTTGGAATAATACTTCTAATAAATGACTTCAAAACAAAAGAGCATAGCGCACGTACATTTCAGGTTTCTCGTAAAAAAGGAGGTGCGCGTTGAACGGCGGTGCGCGTTATTTCGGATTTTACGGTAATTTAATTTTCGATGCAATTACTTATATATTGCTCGATTCAAAATTAATATCTCCCTTGCCTTATTCCTAATGTGATATTCATTTGACATTGGTGAAGGTCACTTGATTACAAAAATTCATGCAGACCTGAACTCGAAATTTTTCTTTTCTATATTAAAATAAAAGAAAAAGTAAAGAACAAGAAAAGGCATATGAATAAAAATCAAAACATTTTACATCAAAGACTTGTATCTATTCAAAAGACAGTAATGCATGTATGGGATGTGTGTGTTAATTTATCGCAAATGGAATAAGGTTCTTAAGCTGCCGGCTCCCTACCGAGACGTCAACATTTCGTTTCTATTATGTTTCAGCTTTGACGTACATTTTCATTTGCATGTTTCACACATCTTTCTCCCCATGAATATTTTTAATTAATCTTTCATCTGAGGATAAGTTAATCTTGTTCTCAGGAATCTGACACAGCAACTACAGTGAATGAAAATTTCCTTTTCCGTCATCCATCTTTGTTTATCAATTGCTTCTGCAATAACAATAAAAACTGATTAAAAAGTTTCTGCACAAGCCTAAATTACTTTCTTTGGATTCAGAGCTAAACTCCATAGATTGTTCAAATTTTCTTAAAATGCTCATTTTTTTTCTTAGTCTCGATTCTGCAATACAGTTTTTCAATATAATTTTGCTTGTGAATACATACTTCTTTCTTTTTCTTTTTGTCCTTGAGGAAAATAAAATTCAAAAAAGTTAAATTAAATTTAATGTATTACTTGAAAAATTTTGTTCAATCATTTGCTTTGAGAGTTATTCAAACCACATTAATGGTATTTTTATTTTAAAAAAATATTGAAAAATGAATTTATTAACATTTATTTATTTATTTATTGCTGTTTCTTTTATGAGGTATGAGCATTGGTTGTCATAGTTAATTGAATATTTTAAAAGGAACTTTTTTTGATTTAAAAATTAAGTACTCTAGTATTTTAAAGGATTTTTGAGACTGAAAATGTATCAATAATTTCAATATCGAAATGTATAGCAATTTATAAAATCTTCTGGTTCAATTCAAAAATTTTAAAAATATTGACCCACAGAAAATTTTCCAATTGAAAATATTTATACCGTAAAATCGGGCGTATAACGCGTACCTATACTTTCAAGCTCCAATTTTTAATTTTTAGGTATATTCGCCGTTTCACGCGCACCCCCTTTTTTATGAAGAAACTTGAAATGTACGAGCATATTGCTCTTATGTTTTGAAGTAATTTATTCGAGGTATTATTTCAAGTTTTAGAAAAAAAATAGTATGCTTAGAGAACTGCAACCCTTTAAGTTCATAAAAAGAATGCCCTTTCTTTTAAATAAACAGTATTTCGATATAGAGTGAAATACGTTTTACTCAAAAACGCTTAAGATGAAATATCGGTTAACACGAAATAATACAACGGTCTGGATAAACTACTTTTTCTGTTCATGTATTTTTTTCTCTTAAACGAAACGAAAATCGCTTAACACGAAAGGATTTCCCTTTTAAGAATGAAGAAAATACGAAAAACACCAGCCGGATTGGGCTGTCCTATTGCATTATCGGAAGAGTTCATTGCATTAGATGATGAAAATGTGTGTGCAATTTCAATTATGGCAGACAAAGACATTTTGGAGTTTGTTCAAAGTAGCTCTTGTTCCTACTTCAGCCGAAATGAGGAAAATTATGAAAAGTATGCGCAGTTATTTAGAAGTACATTCCAATGGTGAAAGGAATAACAAAATGGACGATATCGAGGAATTTGTTGAAAATTTTATGCTAAAAAAGCAATATAAAAAAATATATCAGACTCTTTACCAAAAACTCAATAGAAAATGTTTTGTTTTTTCAGAAAATTTGAAAATTTTGCATTGAATTTCTTTAAGTTCTTACGAATGTTTTCATTTCATTGATTATTTTTTGAACATATGCATTTTTGCATACCTATGTAAATAAAATACTCTAATAAACTTAATTTTGTTTAAATGTTGTTGTTTTTTTGCAATATCTTTTAACACGAATTTTTTAACAAGAAAAAAATATTTCAATTCCCTTAGTTTCGTGTTGAGCAATTTTCACTATACGTCGAAATCTAATTTTTTTTTCTGTGCGCATCTTTTTGATTTTAAAGCTCTCATTTTCCACCCGGCGTATTACGCGCACTTTTAACACAAAAAATAAGATCGAAATTTACGATCTTATTTTTTGTAATAAAAGTATGCGTTTTCGCCGAATTTTACGGTAGTTATACGATTTATCGTTCACTTAGCTCTTTACTGAGGGTTAAATGATACAGAAAAGATTAATTAGAAGTGAAATTTCATCGATTCTAAAACTGAATAAACAGATAACCAAGAAAAACTTTTCTGTAATATAATTGGATATCTCTTTAATTGAACAGTTTTGATAACGAACTGAAATGATAGTTCGACGGAAGGAAACTCAGCGCAATGGGATTTCCTACAATCAAAATAATCTCAGATACACTTCTGAAAAGCCCTCGTCTGTGAATTCCGGCTGTTCCCAAAGCATCTCGATTGCGGCTGTTGTCGAAATGTGTTCTAAAAGTCTTTTAGAGAACTTAACTGTATTCAAACATCCTTTCATCTTACCGTGGGAGTGAATTGGAACAAATTGCACTTTTAAATCCAGATTTCCTCTCTCGAATATGAAAAAGAAAAAAAAAAGTAAGATAAAAAGGGACACATGAACTGAACATTATGTCCCCGTCACGTGACACGTGTCCACCTCGTGATTGACATCGTGTCATACGCGTGACATGTTCCGAAAAAGTGTTATAGAGAAATTCTTGGAAAAATTCTCTTCAACACAGAGTCTTTTCTGAATGAAAAGAAAGAATTGGATCCCGTCCAATTTAAAATTCTTTTTCTGGTCATTCACTTTTATTGATTTACGTTCTGGGGTTCGTGGCTCCTCCCACTGTATTACAGTATAGAACGGTTACACTTTCGAATATACGTTAATTTTGAAGACCTAAAGAATAAAACAAACGAAAATTTCAGTATGTGTCAAAGATAAAGGAATAGTACATTTTAATTGTATAAATTTTCATTTCGAATAATATTCTTCCTCCAGTATCCTAGCGATTTTGGTCACGAACTCATGGCCGGCGTGTCATGAGTTCGAGCCCAAGGGCCACTGAAGACCCACCGTGTGGAGGAGCTGACACACGTTAAATCTGTCGAGGCTCAATGTCCACCCATTGGTGTAGTGTGGAAGTTTGGAGAAAGAGGGGCCAGAATCTGGTCAATTAATCTCTAGAGAAGATTGATTTTGAGAATTATAAATGAAAACATCATCCTTGTGCAGTGGCGCAACGTACACCCCCGCATCGCGGGAAGGGGCAGGGTTCTAGGGGGCCCAAAGCCTGATGATACAAAAAAAAAAAAAAAAAAAAAAAAAAAAAAAAAAAAAAAAAAAAAAAAAAACAGTGCAATATGTTTGACACGAAAATGCTAAGTAAAAGCTCTGCAATCGTGATAGCATATCCTTGATGGAGTTCAATGCAGTACACGCTCTCAGTTCCTCTAAGTCCTGAAAGTGACACACCTTGTCTTTAGCAACGTCCACCGCCGCATCGCGAAGTGGCAGGCTTCTAGGGCCCATAATCCTGACTTGAATACCAAATAGTATATATGGTTTTGCAATCCTTTGTAAGAGACGGCTTGGTGCCCAAAACCTGACTTTGCAGGGGGCCCTAATGTTCTCTGTTACATCACTGCCCTAGTGGAAACTTTTTTTAAAAAATGCCCTCAAATTTCTCTATAAGATTGTTAGTCGCTCCCCACACACACACAAAATTTTTTAATTTTGCAACATTGATTCAAATGTAGTAATTTTCATATATCGTATAGTCTCTTTGAGAAACACGAAGTGCAAAGTACAATAAATAATTCTTTGATAATGTATAGAAATTATTTGTTATTCTAATTTAAATAATATATTCTATATTACTCTAAGGTGAATTTAAACTGATAAATAATGCATCAAATGAAAAAGAAGTTTTTTTCAATGGGGCGGCGGATTGGTTTTTTTTACCTCTGCAGATTTAGTACATTCCCCAGTAGCTGGTATCACGTTTTAGTACGGCAATATATAGGCGATACCAATTGCCGCAGGTAACTTTGACTCCCAGAGGGAGGCACCTGAGCTCTGACGATGCGAACTTTCTTCTAGGAATTTAATTTTGCCGAGAGCACCCAAGCTAAACAGACACTCAAGAATTTTTTACATGCCGCATAATCATACGACATGAACGCTGTCAAATTTCTGCACCATGAAAAACCACCGACTTTGGTCGGGGTCGAACCTCCAACCTTAGGTGCAGAAGGCCAGCGACAAACTAACCACACCCCCCAGCCAGCATATGTATAAGAAGTTACAAGTCAATTAATACTGGTCATTAATCGTTCTGTTGTAACAATTATCATGACCGAGGGCTAAAATTGGCGCTACTTAAGTCGTTCTATTTTTAGTAAATACTATAGGTCGGAATTATCGCATAACCCCGTGGCTACTGTGGTTTAATGGTTATAATAGCGCACTCATGATCGGCGTGTCATGAGTTCTAGCCCTAGCGTCTCTGGAGGCCCATCTTGTAGAGGAACTGATGCACGTTAAATCTCTCGAGGCTCAATGTCCCCGTAAAGGTGTAGATTGGAAGTTCGGAGAAGAAGGGGCCAGATCAGGTGTACTCCTCTTCACTTGACCATAGTTCTCAAAATTAGCGTGATCTGCCACCGTTAATAAACACTCACTATTCGGAAAATGTATTCTTTTTTTTCATTGCATGTGATAGTTAGAAGCCCAGTGGCTGAGTGGTTAGTGCATCGTGCTTCCACACCACAGGTCCAAGGATTAAACCCCGGGCTGGGCAAGGTTGACATAGCCTTTCATCCCTTCAATTGGTCGATAAAATGAGCACCAGGCTTGCTTGGGAACTTAAAGCTGGGGGGTTCGCGTCAGACTGACCACCTGAACGGAACATCTGCTCAGGACCTTTGGTCACGTATACTGAGTTAGGTACAGTAGGCCTTGGCCCTCGAGGGCTGTTGCGCCATTGAGTTAAGTTTTTATGTGATAGTTACATTTTAAAGCTCTTTTCTAGGAAATATTCTTATTTGATTATCGTATTTATTCGAATTTAAGTCACCATCAATTCTAAGCCGCACCCTAAATTGACAACAAGTTTTTGAGAAAAATAAAAATGTAGTAATATGGTTTATCCATATCCAATTTTACGAAATTAAAATAAATTTAAAACGAGAACTATTAAGAAGGAATTCTTATAATTATTTTGCAAAACTATAAACTTTTAAATTTTTGTATGAATCTGTAATTGCTCTAACTGCTCCATCCAACGAATTTTTTTTCATTCGATTCTAAGGTGCACCCGATTTTCAGTAGCATAAAGATTGGAAAAAAAGTGCGGCTTAGATTCGAGGCAAAGCGGTAATTAAGATTTAAGAACATTTTAATTTTAAATAAAATTTAACCAAATCAGCATATAATTAGCCGAAAATATATATATATCATCAATAAAATTAGCACATGTTTTCAAAAATTAAGTCTATATAATCAAAAAGAAATTCTAACATATTTCAATCATTCTTCCATTTTGAGTTCAGTATTAAAAAAGAACGTACAGTCAGTCTATATCGAAAGAAGTAATAATTTCGTTTATAGTTAATAATTTAAAAGTCTCTAGAAAAGCGATTTTATTTTTTTTAAACAAACATTACTTGAAGTAAATGTCGACAGCAAAATTTCGAATTATAATTTTTTAGCTTACGTACGTATCTCTAATTTGTTTGTATTTAGATAAGTAAGTGAATTTTCAATATCAATAAAGCTTTAGTTTCTCAAAATTTGAGATTGCAAGCTTTTTATTTGTTGAGATTCAACTAAGCTGTTTTTTTAATTGAAAAAAAAAAAGCAATTTAGAATGTATGATCAAGTATTACGTAATTTATTCGGAAATATTGAATGACATTTCGTCTCCTGTTGACATTCAGAGTTATCAGCCAGCAAGACACGAGATGAAAAGCAGAAAACTTTCACTTTCGCTATCCCAGTAGCAACACGAAATGTCCTTCAAAAAAAGTTACTCGTCTAAAATTAGTGATAGTAGTATTTTTCAGACTGCGGGGATTCAAATTTTTGGCAGCAGTCATCATTGTTTAGCAACATCTTACATATATTTTACTCCTGGAAAAGGATGATGTAATTTTGCAGGAAACAAAAGAAAATAAATGCGGTTTTTTTTTCATGGCACATGTGGCAACAGCTGTTCAATGTCCTGTAATTAATTTGGATACTTACAGAACAATGTTCCAGGCTTTTTTTTTCGTGTGTGTGTTTGCATCTGAGGTTTTATTTTGGTAGAGTTCATTGACAAGATTCAAATGCAATCATTTCCGAAAATATTGTGATTCAAGAGAAATATTTTAATGATAGTGCTGAAAATTTGATGAATAATTTTGAAAAATTGCAAATATTGTTTGTAATAAATGAGAAAGGAATAATATTTTGAATCTTATGTGGAATAATGTATTGGGAAACACATGCTATATTTATAAAAATTTGGTTGGAATATTTCATTTACTCATTTTCCATTACGTAAATAAATAAAAAAAATATTTATATACCTTTATTAAGCTTTCTTATTTCATTTTATCAATTTTTTTTTTCATTTCCTTTTTGAAGAATGTTTTATAAGCAAGCGCAGACGATTATTCCCTTTTAAAGGAATTTATTAATCATAGGATAAATGAATATCTGTGGACAAATTGATTAAATTATTCTACGATTTTTAATTCTTTACATAGCAAAAGTAAGTATTATTATATTCTATGATACTTAATTCAAATTTATCAGTTTCTAAAATTTTATTTAAACTTAAAATTAGTTTGAAAAATACGTGTTTTCGAAATTTCTTTACGTGACTAGCATAGAAGTTATAAAAACATATTTTTCGAAACGTTAAATGTTTAACAATAGAGCCTAATCTACAATTTATGGGATCAAAATTCTCATAAAACCAAATAAGAAGTGTTACATTCAAAATGAGTAGGATGACTATAAACATGTGTGTGACAATAAATCAAACAATGTAATCTTTCTTAGACACAAAAACTATTCCACCTCATAGCAATACAAATAGTAACATAAAAAGAGGAATGTCAATAAACTTATTAAATTAAAATAATATATACATAAAAAATATTTTTCTCTAAAAATAATTTGAGATAAAGCAACTATTCTCGATGCTTATCTAGGTTTGGCTTAACGTTTTCATCAAAACAAGATTCAAACGGTTCCATATGACCTGGAATTTTTTTCAGCTAACAAATATCAACTCAGGAATGTATTTAAAATATAAACTTATAAATCATAAAAATCTGCAAAGTGTAATAATTTTTATTAAACTTGTATAAGCAAGATATAAATTCCAATATGAACTGTGCAAAACATGCCTCATATTCCAATTCAAGACATTTGAGCTAAATAGGAATCATTTAAGAAAATTTTTTATAAAAAGGTATTTTATGCAAGCGTAAACATTTTTTGTATTTATCATTGAAATAAACACTTGATATATTTTAATTGTTTAACATGTTTGTTTTTGCTATACATACAGAATCTCAAGTGTTTCGAATAAAACAAAAACAAAAAAAATGCTTTTCAAGGCTGCTAATTGTATTTGGGCCAATTTTGTTTCTTAAGAATTCTAATTCTTTTGTTAGCATGGTATTGATTTTACTTGCCCCTGCTTAATTTATAGTTTTTAAATTATTAAAAAGAATTAAGCTTACATAAATCGTTTTTGTATTGTATATTTGATATACATGTTTTCATAGTTTTTTTTTTTTTTTTACATTTCTCAATCCTTTGTCGCTTCCTTAATACTTAATTCTTCTTCCAGTCTCAAATTATTATTTTAATTTTTTACTGCAACTTTGTTCTTTTAAATCTTTTTTTTTTCGACATTCAGAATGTCCTCATATTTTCTATTTTATATTCATATTTTTTCAGCGCCGTTTTCCATAGAAAGTGTAAATGCATTTCTTGTTATTTCCTCTTTTAAATCTCTTATCAAATATATGCAATTCTATTGTCTTAGCCGGCTTCATCAAGTTTCATTCATCTTTAAAATTCTTCACAATCTTTGTTTTTAATGCTAGGCGGCCATCTTCAACAGAAAACTACTCTCGCCAAAGGCCTATAGGGAGTAATTTCAGTTGTGCCCAATGGGCCTTTGACGCTAACGTATTGATAATGAAATAAATCCCGAAAATAGAAACATGAACAATAAAGCAAAACAAAATTTGTTGTGAAGTAAAAACTTAGTCATGAGTTTATTGGTTGGGATCCTAGTTGAACCTCCCTGCTTTGGCGACAAAAATTTGGCGCCAACATTTTTATGGTTTTAGTGCCAATTTGGCATCCGTAATACTCAACTTGCATGCTTAGGATGTAGCTCAAGTTGGACGTTTTCAAAAACACAGTTATTTCCTTTAGAGACATTTGGCGAAAGTTTTTGGAGCCAAAAAAATCAGGGGGGGGGGGGTTCTACTAGGACTTTACTGAGTTCATTCTCAAAACTATTGGGACCATGAAGCCAACACACATGGCAACACGCAAGAAACATGCCTAGTTCTGTTACGTCATTGTGCTTGTATTGAATGTATTTTATCAGATAAAATGTTACCGATGTTTATGCTTGCAACATTTCGGAAAAGCAGTCGCCAACCTATGGTCTCTATGACTGATAAGTATACTTATTTTTTTTTCCATTCATGTCCGAATACTTCATTAGAAAGCTACGAAATATATAGATCTGAGTTAGCCTTATGAATGATGAACAGAATGATTTAAATCTTTAAACACGTAATAACCATTGTAGGTTTGTTAATTGTTTTAAATTCTCATTTCGTGCACTTTTATGTACATGACTTTCATTGGCTCATGAATTACTTATATAGACGGTTGCCAAATACTAAACACATAAGATTGAATTTCAATACTAAGTAAAGGATATTTACTCATAGATAGATTTAAATATATATGGTCCTGGCTTCTTCAGGACTGCTGGGCATCTCCCTGGGACAGTTGTTTGGAGATGAAGACCTGGTTTGG
The DNA here is from genome assembly GCA_019973975.1 of Trichonephila clavata. Taxonomy (NCBI): domain Eukaryota; kingdom Metazoa; phylum Arthropoda; class Arachnida; order Araneae; family Nephilidae; genus Trichonephila; species Trichonephila clavata. The sequence goes on from BMAO01007861.1 coordinate 95,501, forward strand.
GACATTTTTATGTGGAAAGGTCAAATGGAGTTGGTGTAGGCTTTCCTGCTCCAAGGTGATTTGAAACAACAACAAATAGAAAAAATAAAAAACACAGGAAAATAAGGTACTTTCAAAAAATTGCAACAATCGCCAATTCTATTAGTAACTCGACAAGTTGGCAACCCCGATTTCTTATGTGTTGTACGCGCTGAATCGGTAACCAGGTGCTTCATTTCATTGTATGTCGCCAATAGGTTGCGATAATATGAAAGTACTGAGAATAGTTATTGAATGGACACAAATAATCTAGAATTCCTGAATTGAGGTTTCCCATATTTATATTCTCTTCCTTTTTTTTCTTTCCCACCAATTTTGATTTTGATTTGCTTCAGGAAGTTTTTATTAATTCGTAAATTATGTAATAGCTGCATATGATGAAAAATTCGTATGAATCGTAAATTACGTAATCAAATACTACATATGATGTATACAAAAATTATTCTTTGACAATAAAAATGCGGTTTTTTTTTAATATAATAAACAAGATAGTTTCAAAATTTCATTTGTAAACTTATTAAGGAAAATATAATTTGTAGATTTGCGTAACTACTTTTCTTACATTTTATCTTAATTTTGTTGGCAACACAAACCAAGCGAAGATATTGTTGTTAAAGATTTCCCCCTTTTAAGCAATCGAAAAAACATGCTGAGACTCAAACACATCAAGAAGCAAGCTAAAAAAGATGACGGGCCGAATCCAAACTCTTCAAAAAGGACAGCTTCAGCAGCGTTGATGAGGATAACCAAAGACATCAACGAACTCAAACTCCCAAAGACTTGTAGCCTCGACTTCCCAGAACCAGACGATCTCTTCAACTTCAAGCTGACCATATCGCCAGATGAAGGGTTTTACAAAAACGGGAATTTCATTTTCGATTTCAAAGTTTCGAAACAATTATCCTTACGAACCTCCTAAAGTGAAATGCGAAACCGAAATCTATCATCCGAATATTGATTTGGAAGGAAACATTTGCCTCAACATTCTCAGAGAAGATTGGAAACCTGTTCTCTGTATTGATTCCGTCGTGTATGGATTGCAGTATCTTCTGCTGGAGCCAAATCCTCACGATCCATTGAACAAGAGCGCAGCTGAAGTGTTGAAATCTGACAAAGCTTCTTTTGCTAAAAACGTTAAGAGTGTAATGACAAAAAAAATCAGCGTGACTTCAGTCTCTAAATACTGCAATTATTACTATTGAGACAAAAAAAAAAATTAAATATTATTTTTTAACATTTGTTGGAAATTTATCAAAGATATATAAGTTTTAAAACTGAAATGTTCTTATAATTCTCAACTATGGAGCAGTGTTCGCTTTTGCATACCTTCTAACTAATCCTGAAATATTGAAACTATTGTCACCATTTATACAACCCCTTTAAGACCCAAAAATATCGGTACTTACATATTATTGCAACAATCGCCAACTCTATTAATAGCTCTCCAAAGTAGCAACCTCGATTTCCTATGTGTCGTAAGAACTGAACTGGCAACCATGTGCTTTGTTTCATATAACGTCGCCAACAGGTTGTGATAATACGTAAGTACCAAAATATTTCCATCGAGGATTTTACACCAAGTATTTAAATTAAAATTTTCTATTTCGTTAAAAACTTTACATAAATTGAAAGTAACAAAGTATTTAGATAAACGAAATTAATTATTGACAAAGTAATAGCTTAAGAAATAACAGATATTATATATGGCTCCCTTTTGGCGATTGGCTACCAAAGAAAGTAGCCAAGTGAGCGAGTGAATTCTTACGTTGCACTGTTCAGCTACTCGAGGACTTTTGGGGACGGACCTCGTAATTTTGAGCCATGGTCAAGTGACGAGGACGACACCTGAGCTGGAACCCCTCTCCTAACTACCACACCACACCAAGGGGAGGACGTTTGAGCTCTCGACAGATTTAACGTGCATTGCTTCCCTACACGGCGGTCTTCAGTGGAGTTGGACTTGAACTCATGACAAGCCAGTCACGAGTCCGTTACCTTGACTACTAGGCTACCGCGGCCAAGAAAGTAGCCAAACCTCTGACATCGCGTGACAGTTTTCTTAAAAAAATAATTTAGATGTAGTCATAATCTCTTACAAAACCCGCCAAGCCGGAAATATTGCCAATATTACAGCTGTTCCTGGAAGATAAATAAAGCAAAATTACACTATTAAGTTAGAGTGTTAAATTAATTAAAACCCTTGGATATACACAAAGGAAATTACGTACATCTATGTTCATAATTAGCCTAGTTTTGAGTATACAAAGATTACGTAAATGTAAAAATAGATTGACTTTATTGATCTGTTGGATTTTGTGGGACATGTGCAACAATTAGTAAAATCCTCTTTAAAAGTATTCGGTACTAACATATTATACCGTCAACCAATTTCGACAAATCAAAAGACGTCGCTAAATGCCGCGATATACTGTCGATAGTGGAAACAGTTTCCACGCACGTTCGAACACTGTTATTAAAATAATGATATCACTTGGCGATATTTTTTTATTTGATTATTTCCTTTCGTTTGGCGAAATTGGTCGATGGTATAATTTGTAAGTACACTCATGTCCATAAATTAAGGATAATTCAGAATCACACAGAAATTGAACTCTAAAATAACAAGATATCAATCATTAGCATGGCCAAGTAATTTTAGCGCGTTTTTCACATGTTGTATTTTACAATAATGCAACTAATAAACTTTTTACTAACAGAAAATAGTACTATACTTAAAAAAAAAAAATTCAAAATTTAAAAAAAATTTTTAATTATTAAATTTAAATATCATTCGGCTCATCTTGGGCACAAATGCGACCAAATGCCGAAAACCCGAGGCCAATCGGTTAATTATTGGCTAAGAAAAAGGTACGACAAAATATGGAACGAAGACGAAGACGAAATTTGCGTCCTAATAGTGCTTTTTTTTACACTACGTGAAAAACGCGCTAAAAATTTCACCTGTAGAATTATCACACACATCTTGAAGAAGAATATGCAAATTACAGGAAACCACCAGATGGCGCGAATAGTACGTCACAATGACGAGAGTGTAAGAGAGGGGTATATAAGGAATGGTGGCAAAGAAGTAAAATTGTTCACAAGCGCTTTAAAAGCCTTTCAGTGCAATAACCGCATAGTTATGGCACAAAGTATAGTTATGGCACAAAGGAAGCATTTGGATGATTCTTTATGCGGTAGAATTATCGGACGACTGGAATGTGGATGTACCCAGCTGGAAGTATCCGAGGAACTTGGAATCGTCCAGAGTGTCATCTCCAGGCTTTGGCAATCATTCCAAGATGATGGTAATGTGAGTAGATGCTACAGCACAGGTCGCCCCTAGTTACAACGCCGAATGAGGACCGGTATTTGGCAGTTACTGCCAAAAGAAACAGACGGAGCACAGTATCGGATCTGTCTCGTCAGCTCTCTTCAGCTACCGGTACGACAGTTTCAAGGCAGACCGTGTACAGACGCTTAGGGTGCATTGGTCTATATGCTCGTAGGTCTGTCAGATGCGTTCCCCTTACCGCAACTCACTGTCGCCTGCGATTAACCTGGAGTAAAGAGCATGCATTGTGGACACCGCAACAGTGGTCTTGTGTGATGTTTTCCAACGAGTCCAGGTTTAGTTTGCAGCCTGATCCTCACCGAACTTTCATATGGAGAGCGCTAGGTACCCGTTACCACCAAGTGAACACCATTGAACGACACCGTTACGGTGGGGCAGGATGGCTCGTTTAGGGAGGAATTATTCTTGGTCCCAGAACTGACCTGCATGTTCAGAGTGTAACGACGACAGGCCACATCTATCGGAATGTCATTCTGGAACAACATGTACGTTTGTTTCGGGGCGCCATGGGTGCTGAATTTCTTTTTATGAATGACAACGCCCGTCCTCAACGTGCAAACATTGTAGACGAATGCCTTCAATCGGAGGATATCACCCGTATAGATTGGCCAGCATACTCACCGGACGTGAATCCAATAGAGCATGTGTGGAATATACTTGGCCGACGAATTGCAGCCCCCCCCCCCACCTGTCTACCGGAACTTCGGAGGGCATTGCTTGATGAGTGGTGTAATATTCCCCAAGATCAGATTGATAATTTGATACTCAGCATGCGTAGGCGTTGTAAAGCCTGCATTGCATCGTTCGGGAGACATACCCCGTATTAACCATCATACTAACCATGTTATACTGTTTTTTGTAAATAGGTTCTTTTTTGAAATTTGCTCCAGGGAGTAAAAATCGCAATTTTTATTAATTATGTCAAACATATAGCATCTTTTTAGCTCTTTACCTTTTGTTTAATAAATAGACTTTACAAATAAGTCAATTTGCTTTGCTTCTGTCTCTTTCTTTGCCTGAACTTCATTATCCTTAATTTATGGACATGAGTGTAGTACCAAGTATTCTTTAAGTATAATTGTATCATAATTTTTCCGGTGCTTTTTAAATTGATGAATTTCATTAGATGATTTTTTCCCCTTTTAAGGTTAAAATCAAACGATTCCTCAGAAATTTATTAATTTTATGTTGAGGTATTCCGTTTTGGAAACGGAACTGTGAACACCAATAGAGCTTTTTCAATTATCTGAAAACTTGCAGAGAAGTAACAAAAGCAGGGCGAAAGTTAGTCAAAGATTTTCAGTATACGTAAAAGAATATTTACATCAAGTTTTCCAGTGAAAATTTCAAGGACGTCTTAAAGCTTTTTGAGGCCCTAGGCTCAGAGAAATCTTAAGATTTTTTGAGACCCTGAGCCCCTATGCAAAAGTAGGTCCTACCTGAGATCTTTAAAAGCGGACAGTAGCATAGTGAAATACTTGTTCAAACGGTAATTTGCACCAAATAAATGTACACGACTCACAACCTCAAAAAACCTAGGCACAAACCGGCTCGACCGAGGGCCGCATGTCGACTAAATGAATTGAATAATTGTTTATGGTATTAGACCTAGGTCTTGACGGACAAAAGTCATCACAAACGAATACAGTCTTGCCACTTTTGCCAATTGGCATTAAGTTTGAAATTCCCTATTTTACGGGAATAATATTTGATCATTAAAATTATACGGATCATAATCTTTTTAAGACAGAGTCGAGAACGAAACGAGGTCCCCTGGCCCATGCCTTAAGATGTCCCTGGAGGGTTTACATGAAGGGCATGGACCAACAAAGTTGAATGGCATGTTGCCAGTGTAAGGTAACTATTTTAATTATAAAGGCAAAATGGTGGGTGGTAATAAGAAGTAAATGTCAATACAAAGCAATGTAATTATTTGAAGTTATTCCAGAATACATAAAATGACAAGGGAATCTAGTTAATTATAACGAAAATTCAATAAATTAATGCTCAATGAAGTTGAAATTAAGTTCTGAAGATGGAATTTTCTTTGTTTTTTCAAACTTTTAGAATTCCAATTTCTCAATATCATTTCATGAAGAGTCATAGAAATCGTTTTATTTTAATCTTTTGATGTTAAATTTTTTAAAAATTAGCATAAATTTATACTGAAAATACTTAATTACTCCGAATAAATTTTTCAAATTTACTCAAGCTAAAATAATCTCAGGATCACTGGATTTATAAATATGTTTTACAGAAAAGTTTTTAAATTTGATTTCAAATAACAAATTATTTCATAAAGCATGTAGATGCAAAAAGACGCAATAATCCAGTACATAGTTGGTTGATTCAAATTTGAGTCTTCATAAAAAATGACAGAATAAAAATAATTGATTTTAAATAAAGGTCAAGATGCAATTAAGGTTTTTAATTATTTTTCAATAGGTGTAACACATAAACTTTTTTATTTTGTTACAAATTAGCTAAGACAAACTATTTCACACGATACATATACAGTCGACTCTCGATAATTCGAAGTTGAAGGGACCAATGAAAAATTTCGAATTATCAAGAAGGTAGAAAAAAACTCCTAAAATACATAAAGAGAATTTTTTTCCTAATATATTTAAATTTGAAACTGTGTAATAAAGCAACAATTGCACAGGTGCATAAAATTATTTTACAGAATTTTTAAAAAGTACATATTATACAATATAAGTATTATTCAGAAGTTAAAAGTCCTGTTTAAAAGAATATATTCATATATTAAAAAGAACTATTAAACGAATATATACTGTACATAATAAATTTTTTTGACGAAAAAAATCTGATATCTTTTTTTGTTTTATGGCATTCAATCTAATTTTAACAATAGATTTTTCTAGAATAAATGAAGCTTGTAAAATGTCCGCATCAGCATGATTTTCAAGGAAAAGTTGTGTAGTTTGTTTAGTGACACTTTAGTTTTCGTCAGAGTTATCGGAGCCAACTCCGATGGTCAGTCATCAAAGGGACCACGTTACAGGGGAAACAAGCAGAGACAATACAACGCAAAACATGTAAGCGGCAACCTGTTTGCTACAGGACCGGACTCTACATGATAGTGAGTGTTTTGAATTGTCGAGAGTTTTATTAAATCACTTCGAATTATGACATATTGTATTCTGGTCGGCTATAGATATTACTTCGAAATATTGAGTGTACCAAAACGTATTGTTTTAGTTCGAAATATCAAGAGTTTTTCTAGGGGCTGAGCATGTACTTCGAATTAGCGAGAGTTTCGTATTATCGAAGGTTTGAATTATCGAGAGTCGACTGTATATGTATGTATATTACTACATTATATCAATTAATTAGTCGATTTTTGTTTAATTCTTCGATGCTACATACATAATTTTTTAATAAATATCATACCTTTATTTCCAAGAATATATTATTATTAATAAGAATATTTAGGCAATTATTTTTTCATAAAGTTTATTTTCTGCAACTTAAATTATTTTAGAAAAGATGTTTCAAAGACTTTTATAAGTACACAGAGTGAGAAAAAAAAGTAACTAAAGCCTGTCTTCGTTAAATGTTACAGAATAACACCCGAATTTGGAATGTTTTTTTTTCAGATATAAAAGAACTGAAATATTAATTTAGTAATATGCCGACCTTATGTAATAGGTGGTACTGAGTGAAAACCGTGTAAGTCGAATTCGCGTAAGTCGGGGTATGAATCCCCATTATTATAAATACATTCATTTCCAAAAGTTAAGCACAAAGATGTAAAATGCAAAAAAAAAAAAAAAAAAAAAAAAAAAAAAAAATCAACAAATATATATACTGCTATGATTGAAACAAAATTTGGCAGTAAAGTAGCATAAAAATTAAAACATAAAACAAAATCAATAATTATATACAGAAATGAAAACAATATTAAATTTTTGTAAGTTATCAGATAATGTCATGCTGGAGACTTAAGCAGAATTATATATAACGTGAAAATAAACAGCATAAAATGAAAAAAAGGACATTAATAGGGTATGTGATCCCCCCCTCATCTATATGCAAAGTTTACGCCTTCTGACCATGCTTTCAATTAGGTGATCAACCACCGCAGAATTAAGCAATCGCCATTCTTCTTGTAGAGCAGTTCCAAACTCAATAAGAGTGGCTGGAGGTGGGAAACATGAAGATACAGCAGGCCGAGAGCATCCCAAAGAGTTTCAATGGGATTAAGGTCGGGCGAATATGCTGGCCACGCCATATGCGCAATCCCTTCACCCTCCAGGTAGACATCGACGATGGCAGCTCTATGGGGACGTGCGTTATCATCCATTAAAACAAAAGTAGGGCACACTGCTGCAGCGTACAATCTCACAATGGGTCCTAGGATTTCATCTCGATTCCCGACACCCATCACAGAACCCCGTTTAAAGATGTGCAGGTTGGTGCGGTATCCTAATAAAATCCCTGCCCACACCATAATGCTTCCGCCTCGGAATGCGTGATGTTCGGTGATGTTTTGGGGCTGATTGCGTATTCCTTGTTTACGTCATATCCTTATACGCTTGTCATCTGGCTCCAGAGAAAATCTTGACTCATCAGTAAACATGACATTGCCCCAGTCAGACACAGTCCAATTGCCATATTCCCGGCACCAATTTAATCGTGCCCCTCTTGATTGGACGGATAGAGGAACACAAACTCGAGGTACCGGGCATACAGCCCATTCATATTTAATCTTCGGCGTATAATAGCTGCAGATATAGCCTTACTAATGGACGCTGTAACCATAGATGTCACACGTGTGGAGGTCGTTCTGCGATTCCGCTTGGCTACAATAGCAATATATCGATCTTTCGCTGGGGTTGTAACCCTTGGGCGACCGTCTACGGGCCTTCGGACAACTGTCTGTGTGGTTTGGAATTGTTTCCATAAACGTGAAATTACATAATGATGAACGCCGAAGAAAAGAGCAACATCTGGGATCGACTACCCTACTTCAATGTGCCCCACAGCATGTCAGTGCTCAGAATCTTCCATTCGTTTTCTGGAAGTCATAGAAACACGTATGTCTTGAAAACAAATTGTACGAAAGTTTTAAACACCTTCTATCAGCACTTACAATCAACTTCTGTAACCCTTCATAAAGCTGGCTTCTTATAAGACTGCCCTTTTTGCATATTTCTTGACATGAAAGCACGACTGGCTGTTACCTAACATATGTGCATACTGCCATCTACCTCTGCAACGAATTGCATCCTCTTAAATTCTGTTTGGCTTCCGGAAATTAGCATTTTCCTCTCTGTGCTTAACTTTTGGAAGTGAGTGTATATGTAGATTATTTTTTTGGTGCCGGAAACGAAAGAAAATAATAATTTAGAAAAAAAAAATTTTCAGTTAAGTCTTAGATAATACACGTACAAAAACCTAAGCCGAAATTATTTTGGTGTAGGTTTCATAAAATCTAACTAAGTAGTCTGTCGGCTCAAATACTTTTTTTCTCTCCCGCAAAACTTTCTTGTAATGTGCGAAGAATTTTTTGATTCCTTGTTTTGTTGAAAAAATATGCTCATAGTTCCGAGTCTTTTTGAAGTGAAAACTTCTTTAGCGGCTTTGGGCTCTTTTTGGTAGGGGAAAATCTTATGAGTTCGCGTCACCGACATGCTCTGACTGGCGCATGCGCAGTGTGCTGTTCGCCTTAGACACTTTTGGATGGGTGAAATCTCGTGCGTTCGCGTCACCAACATGCTTATAGCAGTATATCTGTAGCTAGACAGCTTACGTATAGTGCTGTGTATATTTAGTGAAAAGTTCACAATGTGTATATACTGTGCATTACTCGTTGCGATTCCGAGAATGGGCAATACATGTTCATGGTTGCCGTTTATATTTCGCCTGGAAAATCTATGAGACAGATACAACAATTTTTATTCGAAAATTTGATGATTTATACAAAAGAAGTTTCTGAAATACTCGAAAAAAGATTTGGCGAAAAATATATGATAATGTTCCGATGATTTTAAGTGGAGACCTCAATATTAACTTTGCAGATCATAAAAATCTACCACTAATTGAATTTCTAAATGAAACACTTAATTTAAATATGTCCAATGATCGAAAACTCAGTACTGCAAAATATAAAACGACGATCGATGCGGTTTTTACGCGATACTTTGAAAAAATTGGAATCAAACATTTTCCGTTCTTACTTTAGTTACCATAAGCCTACTGTATCTTTTTTAGAACAAAATGAAAGAATTGAAAGTACAAAAAATCGAAGTATGTTGAAATTAATGATGACAATGATGCAAACAATTAAAATAATGAAAATCAAGTACATTGAAATTTAAGTAAATACAAATACTATCCATAAAAATATGATTGTATATTAATTGTTATTTCAATTGAATTGTATTTATATTTTGTCATAATCTTGTACAGCCCGTAATATATTTGAATAATAAAAACCATATAAACATGCATTTAGTTGTTGCTCGGAGTGTCAATAGATGT
>BMAO01007862.1:0-15584 GCA_019973975.1 Trichonephila clavata
TTTATTACTAATACTTATCTATTTGGTTAACATTAACATATACAATGAAGGGCCAAAATAACTGGTACAGTTGTCTAATATCATGTAAGGCCCCCACGAGCAGGAAAAAGTGCCTCAACACGACGTGGCAAAGGTACAATTAATGGGTGAAGCATTGCTGGAGGTAATTGATACCATGAATCATCCAGGGCTGTCCATAAATCAACAGAAATTGGGTGGAGATCTCTTCTGAACAGCACGTTACAAGGCATCCCAGATATATTCAATAATATTCATCTCTAGGAATTTTGGGGGCCAGTGATAGTGTCTAAATTCAAAAGAGTGGTCTTAGAGCCACTCTGTAACAATTATGGACATGTGGAGTGTCGCATTGTCCTGCTGAAATTCCCTAAATCTGCCAGAATGCACAATGGACATGAATGGATGCAGGTGATCAGATACGATGCTTGCGAACCGGTTTCCTGTCAGTCATATCTAGGCGTATCATGGGTCGCATATCACAGTTGCTGCTCATGCCCCATACCATCACAGAGCCTCCACTAGCTTGAACAGTCCCCTGCTGATATGTAGGGTCCATGGATTCATGATGTTGTCTCCATACTCATACACATGCATAATCTCGATTTAATTGGAAACGAGACTCGTCAGACCAGGCAACGTGTGTCCAGTCATCAACTGTCCAAAGTCGGCGTTGACGGGTCCAGGCGAGGCGCAAAGCTTTGCATTGTGCAGTCAACAAGGGTACACGAGTAGGCCTTCTGCTCCGAAAGCCCATATTGATGCTTTTTCGTTGAATTTTTTCGCACAGGCATCCACTTGTTGATGGCCCATCATTCAAATTTGCAGCAATTTTCGGAAGGGTTGTACGTCTGCCACGATTAATGATTCTCCTCAGTCGTCGTTGGACCCGTTCTTGCATGATCTTTTCCCGACCTTGCATTAAATTTTTCTGGCCACAGCGATATCGGAAATTTTATGTTTTATCGGATTCCTGATATTTACGGTACATTCAGGAAATGGTCGTAAGTGAAAATCCAAATCCCATCACTACCTTGGAAATACTATGTCCCATCTTTCGTGCGCCGACTATAACACTACATTCAAACTCACATAAATCTGAAACCTGCCTTTGTAGCAGCAGTAACCTATCTAACAAATATGCCAGACAATCGTTGTCTTATATAGGCTTTGCAGACAGAAGCGCAGTAATTTCTGATTGGACCCATATCTTTTTATTGTCATATACAAGCCTGTACCAGTTTTGTTGGATTTCAGTGTATTACAAACATATTACTGGAAAAACGCAAGGATAAACTAAATACATGGAAATGCATGAATTTAAATTCATCCTGTGGTGTGGTATTTACCGAAACAGGGTAAACTTTAGTGACGAAATATTTTTACCTGTCTAGACACTAAGGAAGTTCTGGAATAGATGCATTTTTTTTATCACAGTCCACGTACCAGAAAGCATCCTTGCCTTCCATATCCCAATAAATAACTTTTCTTTAGGGAAAATGGTATTGAGCTATTACTCTAATGTTAGCACACACCAACATGGCTCTAACCTCAATCAACAGACATTTACGTTATTCGATTGCTAGATAACTTCGGGCTAGCATTTAACAATAGGCTTAGCCTCTGGTCGGCGTCAGGTATTTGCCCCATAGTTGACTATACCTGAATGAACCATATTAAAACAATTTTCTGATTTTTGAGTTTGTCTCTTTTAGGCAAACATTTAAAAAACATTATCATCGTACATAAACAAATTCACTATACGAATTTATGCGCTGTTCTAGCCGGTGCCTAAGGAGACGCATGGGTTCATCTGAAATTTTTCATGCTTTTTATTTATTTGTTTTACTCCATCCGGACTTAAAATATACTAAACATGACATTTGAGAATAAATTTTGTTCGCAAAAAGTGAAATTTAAATATAGCCAACGATCACTACTTCTTTATGCTTGGCGAATATACCTGACATGACACAAATCCGTCAACTTCTCTATGATGAGTATACTCATCAATCCCAGTTAACTGGGTAAATAAACGGTTTTTAGAATAACTGCATAACACAATAATTTTTGCAGTATTTTTTCAATAATATTATACAAATCATGGCTTTTCATTTTCTTTTGTTCTAATATCACATGCAATTACGTAAAATATTTATTAACATATTTTCAGATTCAACAAGAAACATTTCTTACAGAATCTAATATCAACATCATCCAGGGTTCTTATACATAATTCACTATCAATATAAAAAAATGAATTTCATTATACATATAGTTTTAAACATAAACTACATCACAATGCATATAATCGCTATGCCATTCCTTTTAAGACTACATATTATATAAGACTGTATCGCTATAAAATAAATCTATTATGTAAATAATAAAACCTTGAACATAAATTTGCATGGACTCTTTAAGTAATTATGTCTAATACTGTAATATCTTTAGGGAAGGAATATTTAGAAAATAATTAAATTTTACGAAGGGAGGAAATTAAAGACTGAAGTTTATTCATTCTATCTCATGATATTTTGACATAGTAGAGTTCAAGTTTCAGCAGCAACTTGCATATTGAATGCGTGCAGTTAAAATTAACATACTAATCCAACAAAATCTCTTCTACAAGTAAATTTGGTTCCGTTACAGAGAAACTTTAAATGAACTGTGACTACTGACTTAGGGAGAGTTTACTTAAGAAAGATATAAAATATTCATGTCAGAAAGATTTTATGTTTCGTGACCATAGGCTTAATTTGAGACTATTAAGTAAGCTAACGTCATGTAAGTAACATTACCTCATGCATAAATTTCTCTCAATTTATTAACAATAATTTTTAAGGTACTGGAATAGTAGAAAATTATTTCACATCTCGTTAAATTTGTCAAAAATGAAAAAAAATTAATTTTGGGTGGATTTTAGAATATTCGTATAAGTATGCATTGTTAATTTTTATATAACTGGAGATAATATTTTTTATTAATTCTAAATATGATTTTAAAAATATTTTTTGAGAAAAAATATGAACTGAATATAAAATGCACATTTAATTTAAAAAATAATTTCATAACTTAATTGCAGTGCTTATAAACAGAAATGTGAATGAAATAAACATATTTTTTTGTTAATTTTTCTGTTTGTCCCTTAGTTAACATAAAAAATATAGATACTGTAATATCCAGTGTAAGATGCGCAACGTCTTATAAAGCGGACAGCCTCCATAACAAGCACCGCCTTATAACGTCCACCTAAACTTTCAAGCTGAATTTTTAAATTTTTAAGTATATTCACTGTATATGCGCACTTCCTTTTTAAAGAAGAAACCTGAAATGTACGTATACAATGTTTATATGCTTTGAAATAATTTATTCTAGCTATTATTCCAAACATTAGAAAAAAATAGTATACTTCTAGAACTACAATCCTGTAAATATGTCATTTATTCTAAATAAACATTATTTCTTTTTATGTAGAAATATATTCTTTATCTCCTCATCGCTTTATTTTTATTTTTAAAGTTCTCCTTTTTATATACGACGTATAACACGCGCGCGCCTGTATATTTCGATCTTATCTTTTGTGTTCAAAGTGTGCGCTATACGCCGGATTTTACTGTATGTGTTACTCCATCCATAACTTGGACTTTATGTTAATACGTCTCTTCATGATATTCAAATATTTTAACTTTTAAATAATACAAAGTACATGATTAATTTTCACTTATTAGAAAACAGTGTATACCTACGTAGGATTGCACCTATTAAATGTCTTAAAAATCAAACTTTTTCTCAATGAATGTTTGATGCATTATTATCTTTTTAATACTATACATGTACGAAAAGTATCTTGTAAATGCCAGGATGTGCAAATATTTATTGATAAGGTGATAAGCAAATGAAACGAATTTCTAAAAACTACCAAACATATAAATTAAATTACATGCTAATTTTTGTGAATTTTATATAAAGTATAAAAATGTACCTTTAAATATTTATTATTTCTAATTGAAAAATCTATTTTATACGTAAAGTTAAACCTTTTTTAATGATTATAATCGTGTACAAAAAATAAAATTAAGCTCGTATCTATAAAAGATTATGGTAAAAAAAATCATATTTGCACTATGTTCCACAATACTTCTGGAATGCTAATTACAAACTATTGTGTATGCATTCAAGTATATAATGATCGGATACACAAATCACATATAATTTTATAATGAAAATTTCTATAAACTTGGATTAAAAAATCACATTAAATACTAATAAATTATCTACTTTTTCACATTTTACATTTTTCTATTCTATGATTTTTATTTGAGCTATAGGAGAATATTCTTTGTTAAAAATATACTTTTATCATAGAAATAAATAACAGATTTTGTATATTATTTTTATATTTATTAAATTACGTCTTTTTTCTTAAACAAATGTTTTTAAAATATTCATTTGTCTTGCAAATATGGGGAAGCAGTGTGTTTTTTAACTTAGGTATACTGCATGATATTTTTAAAAACTGAAAAACATTATAAGTTAATGACTGCTTTTCTTGCATTTTCCATCAAATCAAAATAATTCATTACTTAGGCGATAGTACATCATCACAATTTTTTTATTTTTAATATTTGATATTTGGTTTTAATTGTATTTTATAAAGATTAATACTTATTAATAATTCCATACATAAAATTTTTAATTCGTTGCAAAATGTTTGAAAAACTTACATTTTTGAAATTTTTAAACATTTTATGAATTTTAAAGGATTTTTTAAATAAGTTTCTTTATTTTCCAAAGATTTGTTTCCAAGTACTTTATAATATACTACATAAAAATCTGCGTGGGTTTTTTTTCTGCTGCTAATCTTTATTTTTTTATTAATTTTTTTATAGTTAAACTTCCAAAAATTGTCAAAAAAAAATGTTAATTTGATTTTGAAATAATTTAGAAAAAGTATTAAACATGTGTTACAGCTAATTCCATGAACAGTCTTACAAAACATATATTTCAGAACATGAATAAAAGATTTCAAACTCATACTTCAATTATCAAGCAAGTTTTGAATAATAGTATTTATATACAGAAATTCAACCTGGAGAAAAATGATTTTGAAGTTTTCATACCATGAATAGCATGATATAATATGCATCGAATAGACTGAAAATTTTATGAAATGTTAATTAGCTTATTTAAAACTGCTTACTATAAGAAATTGCGCAAATGTAGAAAAAGCAAACTGCATACTGTCATAATGAAATGTATAGAAGAAAACGAATGAAAGATCAACATTTCATAAAACTTTTTTTAATAATTATAAAAAAATAAATACAAACACTTCAGAGCTAATGCAAAACATGTACAAAAGATATTTATGACTTTACTTTTTTATTTCCATGATTTTAAAAGCCTTTGCATGTTAAATATTGTACACGAATGAAAGCAAAATCAAATTACAATTTATAGGTAAAATATATCCAAATCTAAGAACTGCATATGTGCAATTGTTTAAATAAATATCTTAAAATATTTTAATAATAATAGTGTTGAATTTCACACACATGGGATATATATATATATATATTTATTTATTTCACCAAAAAATGTATAAAAATGGGAGAGTTTTGCTATTCTTACGAATTATATTTTTAATTATCTGAGTTATCAAAATGAGATTTAGTATTTGTGCCTTGGGATAATAAATTTTGAAGTTGTAATTTCATTTATAATAGCATCATAAAAAAGCACACCCAATATTTAAATCTTGACCAAATTCATTTGCTCTTCAAAAAACAATTCAAAAACTAGAACTGTTGCATGAATTGCACAATTCTTTCTCGAAACGACTTGTTACTGCATATATAATGCCAGTCTCCTTTACCTGCGGTAGAAAAAAAATTAATTTTTATCAGGCTCTTTTCTAGAAGAGATTTTGAAATGTGGGCGTGGTAGTTGCTGCCCATCATCAAATATTGCTCCATAACTTGAAAAAAAATGCGGGTAAAGCTTTTTGGAATTTTGCTGGGATGTTTATAAAAATTCGAGGTATCAAATAAGCTAATAAAAATAATTTCAATAGTTTGATGATTTTTAGGGTACCATATTACTTAACCTTATCAATTCATTTAAAAATGCAATGAGAGATAAATTAAGTTTACTTATACTGTCAATTCATCGTTATTGGTTTCAATTGAGATTTTTTTGCTTAAACACTTTTTACGTCTTTTTATCAAAAAAATTCAATTAATTTTTCCATAGTCAACATTTGCGCACTTCATAAAATATTTTTAAGTTTGCGTTTCCAGCAAAAATGATTTGAATTTAGAAAAACATTTAAAAAATATTTCACGATTTTCATCTTAAATATTTTTCATACCACAATACTGAAATATAGAATACATAGAAATATATTTTTACTACATACATATAATACTTTAAGTAAAGGAAATGAATCGTTTTTTTTATAAAAATGTCAAAGTAAGCTTGTATAATGTAAAAAATGGGATAAAAATAAATAAGTATACCTTGCAAAAATTGCAAAAATAATTTATTTAATTTCAGCTTTCATTTCGAAATGAAAACAAAGCCTTTAATGTGTATGCAATTTTAAAAAAAAGTGTTTACGATGTGTTTTTTTTAAATAAATCTGAGTAATAAAAAAATTCTTACATTAAAAATATTTTTTCAACGTACAATTACCATGAAAACTCGTTAAAAGTATATTATTTCTGAACAAATTCAGTATGATGTTACCGATTAATTTTGTAGATTTTAAAATTTTTCTTTTATTTTGATTCAAAGAATTAACATTCATGCTTGCTATTCAAATGATTCAATGCCATAAAAATGCAAATTTATGTTTGAAAGAATATAATTAGAATGCTTGTAGAAACAGATCTCACTAACTGTTTCTCTGCTTAAAGAGAACAAAAATACTTTCTTAAGCTTTTAAAATACTTTTGTTGAAATTCTATGAATGGTATTTGGATACAATTCATCTAATTTAAAAGGAATATTTTCTTCAATAAACCTTTCAATTTCGGAATTGAAAAATGTTATATTCATTATGAATTGACATCATTATATTTTTTGATAAAGGAAACGATATCTTGATGAAAGATATTTCTAAAATTCTTCATGTTGTTCAGTCTTTTTGATTTCTTAAAAGATATTTTCCTCATTGCTTGAATGGCGGGAGAATGCCTCTCATACATACATATTATACTGACATTGTTTTGGTACATCTGTGTTGAAATTTAACTAATTAAACGAAATTAAACATTTCAAACACATTTCAAGATTTAGAAAACAGTTATTATTTTAAAATAACGTTTTTCTATGATTCACTGGAAGAAGAAGCTATTTTAATGATAACATCCAGTATATTTTGATACTCAGAATGATAAAAACGCGCCTAAAAAAAGGAAAAATGAAAATTAATAAAGTAGGATTTTCCCCCTCTTTTAATAAAGGAGATTTCAGAAACAAATTGAAAATTAAGAATACTGAAATCTTTAGAAGGTATTTCCCACCAAAAACAATAATGAGGCTAAATTAATGAAAGAAAATATCTTTCAAATTCATTAATAAAGAAAATGAATTTTTTATTCTTTATTTTTATATATAATAGAAAAGCATTAATAGAATTCAAATCAGAGTTGTATAAGAAATAGGTAATCCCAATATTTTTATATAAATTCTTCATATATGACTTTACATGAAACTCATTTGTTTCGGAGATATTGATTGTAACTATGATATTTGATCTATTTTTTCTGAACATATTAAAATGCTTTGCAGATCTAAATTATATTCAAACTTACCCTTACTTAATTTATTCTTACTGAAATTTAAGATTTATTTTTAAAAATGATTTAAAAATAATTTAAGGTTTTAAAAGCAGATTAAAAAGAGGGAGAACGTACTAATTAAGGTATCCTATCACGTTGAAATGAACATATTAGGTAAAAGTACATATTTTTTTTTGTTTTATTAAATTTAGTAAGTTTTGGTTTTACAGACTTTGGTTTGCTTCTACGCTACCTAAAGTACAAGTTACAATTAATTTTATAAAATATTTTGAAAAAAACCAGAAATGTGTCCTTAATCTGCCGGAAGTGGGCATTTAAATTATTCAAAATCTATCATGGCGAGTCTGATAACTTAAAATGTTAAAAACGTGTTTCTATAAAGTTTTCGAACTTGATGTTTGTATTGTTTTCTAGAGACTTCACTAAAATATTTCTTATTGTATGAATATGTTTTGAGTTATGGACTGTTATTTAAATAATGGCCTCATAAATAATGACACATTTCTTACAATATTTCTTGATCAGCTATAAAATAGTTTAATTTTAATAAAACATTGAAAGTATAGTACATTGTCTAGGTAAAAGCATCGAATTTGTTTAGTAATATTTTTACTTTTATTGCTTTTTTTCTCTAATTGACTTGAAGTTTTTAAAAAAACATTGCAAAAATTCCCCATATAATTGTGATTTTAGTAAACTTTAGGTAATTTTTAAAAAAATATTGTAAGTTAAATATTACTATTTATTGGTATTTATTCCTTAAAAAGCCTTTATAACGTTTTAGTATGCTAGCTTTTAAAAACTGTTCTCCGAATTTTTGAATACCTTAATAAAAGACAGTTATTTTAAATATTATAACCTAAGTGATGATCTATTCACTTAAAAAAATAAACATTTAAAGTTTAGTAATTGTTGTTATGTTCTGTACCTAATAATTTTTGGTTATATCAACAGTCAAAATTTGAGACAGTTAACTTGGAACGGGGTTCTCTTCGTGTCTTTTAATTAAATATCCCCAAATGGGAAAAAAATTTTCACGAATTGTTTGATTTTTATGAACTTTGAATTATCCCACATAGTTGTAAACGTAAATATGTGGGATATTTCAATACCTTTGTATAATACTCGTAGACTTATTATCAATTGTCAGAATGTGCACAAGTATTTGAATCCAGTGCGTTAATCTGACTTCACTTAGTTGAAATAAGTAACTGTATTATTAAGTAGGTTTAATTAATGTTAATTACAAAATTGGCAATAATAATACATGGTAATTAAGATAATTCACATGTATTATTACTTCCAATTGTAACCAAAAATATTTTGAATTACTTTATATAAAAATGTTGATTAGAAATGTTGTTCTCTTTTTCCAATTTCACCTAACAAAGACTCAGGATTGCCACAAAATTTTGCTCTAAGATTTTTTTTTTGATTTTTTTTTATGCGTTTAAATAGGTTTATCAGTAATAAAAAAATTAATCCTTCTTCCGCTTTCTTTATTTTTGATATATCACAACATTAATTTAATTTTTAATATTGGCGACTTATTATTTCAATAAATACATTTTTTAATATTGTCTTTAGATTATTCCAGTTTAACAAACAAAAATTTTATTTTTTTCTGGATTTTTGAATATTTAATAAAAATTATTGAGTAAATTGCTTTATTATCTTGATTTATTACAGCGTGTAATAAAAAAAATCCTTTTTCTTAAAACCAATAAGAATGGATCAATTTTGAATTTAAATCTTGTTATCAAAATAACTTGATTTAAAATTAACTTAATATGAATGATCGCTCTCTCTCTCTTTCTCTAGATTTTATTTTAATATGTACTGATTACATACATTTATTTTAAAAAATAAGTACAGGATTATATTATGTTGATATTACGACTTTAGAGATAAAGGCAATTATTTCTAATGAGTCTCCACACTCATTTCTCTGAATTAACAATTAGAGCTGATTTGGAGAAATCCGGAAATTCCAGGAATCAAAATAATGTAGTGGATATTCTAACATATCTAGAAGTTCGGAATTCGACCCCCGTATTCTTCCATTTCATTCGCGGTTGTACGATCATTATTATAATCGAGTTCAATTAAATGATTTACAGAAGTGTGACCATTAACTGGAATACACCAATCTGTACTAAGGAAATACATAGAGTAGATAAATTATTAAATGGATTTGTTTTTAAAGATGGTCCCAAATTCTAAGATTATTGAGGGAATTCCTTCCTATGAAAAATGTTCACCTTCTCAGATAAAATTAAATTCATGTAAAAGTATTCAATAAATTCCATTTTACAAGAATTCTATGGTAGTTCAATGTTGATTCATTTTGGCATTCAAAAAACATACTAAAAAAGTAAACATACATGGTATCCCTATAATATGCAAACAATCAAAAGCGACTATAATTCTAAACATGCGGCATTTGTCAAAAGTATAAATAACACCTTCTTAAATATTCAATGGGGAATGCTGTACAATATCGATGCAATAGGTTAAATCCCTAGACTTATGTATAAGTTTGAAGTCAGAACGCCTGATATAGTCCCGAAAATACTCCTTTAACCATTGATTCTCTAACCATAACTCCAGGGGAAGTTCTGGTGTGTCTAGGCCAGATGTAAGCTAGTCGCAGACGCTCACCTCCCTGACCTATTTCTAACAAACACACATTCATCACTGGCACCAAGTCAGATTTGGCTTTCATCAGAAAACGCAACAGAATTCCACTCTGTCCTCCAAAGTACTATATCTTAGTATCACTGATGATATAAGACAATGATTTGGAATATGTGGTGTGTACGCTATATGGTGTATTGCTTAAAGCTTTCCTAGAAATAAACTATTTGTAATAGTTCTTTGCATTACTGTGTTCCAACTGCAGCTCAAATTTCTGCTCCAAACGCAGCACGATGCGCGGTGGGTATTCACCGAACACTGTGGTCTTTTCTCTCAGTAGTGCCACGTAGCTATTCGGAAACCGTATTCCTCGAAGCTGTGTCTTCCTTTGACCACTACTGTCAATGACTATGTACAGTGGACACGTTCCTGGTAAGTTTTTCTACAATATCACTAACAGAAAAACTAGTTAATCTTATGTATATTAGATGACCAAGTCCAATCACAGTAAGTGATGGATCTCCATCTTCTTAAAAGGATGCTTCACTTGTACCAACTCATTATGTCAATTTGAGCGTAAACAACACTCAAGAACTCTAAAGCATATATTTAAAACAAACACGATTTGCACGTTCGTAGAGGCGATATTAGCGGCACACTTTTTTGCCTAGAGCGAAATTTCATCAGACGGTCAAAATACACGTGTACCACGTAAATTTAGCTTACCTAGAACAGCGACTTCTTGAAAATGGAATTTATTTTTCCATCAGTATTTATACATTTAAAAAAATGGAGATAATTTACGTGGCTGTTTGATACATATGCTTTTTTAAAATGAGGCTTTTTTATTCCATACTCAGCATAGCCTACTCACATATATGTACCTAAATCGAGTATTAAGGAACACCCAACGAATTTTTTTAAATTTAATTAACACGCTTTTATAAGTTTTACTTGTATGTAACGGAATCCTTGAATTTGATTTTTACCCACTTTAAAAGGTCAGAATAATTCGAAATTTTGCACACTTATTAAGGACGGATGAAAATATAATAATTTCTTAATTTGATTTCATTGCCCTGATCAGGGCATCATGAATAATGATTACTCAGATTTGGCGATTAATTCCATATACCACTTCCAGATTTGTTTACATATTGCATATACCATTTTCAGATTTGGCGACTAATTCCATAGACCATTTCCAGATTTGGCGACTAAAAGATTAAGGTGCAACCGTAGAAACGAACACACTTGGGATCAATAGAAATATAACAACAAAAAAGTGTTCTTTATAAGAGAAAGGGAAGGGTGGGTATGTGGCAGCAATTTTTTACCATAATATAAACAACTGTCTTGTTTTTTCTAAAAAGAGAAATAAAAAAAGACTCGTGCGGGTGAAAAAAACAGTTCATGTTCTAACTGCAAAATATTTTGTATTTTTATAAATCAATACGCTTAGAAGTGGTAATACGAACTAACATTATAACGATATGTTTAAAATATTATAATGCGATTGACACTTAATATTTTTCTTAATACATTTTTATTAGTTTGGCATGTATCTATACAGATAGGATCTTTGAAATATAACGATACGGTACTGATCCGAGGCAAGACTAATTCCAGAAGCTACGTAAACCCATCCCCTCGGCTCCCAATACATCAAACTCAAGGATAAATTCAACAATGAGTAAATGATAGTTTGAAAACTGAAAAAAAAACACGCTTCAATTGTCGATCAAGCTAAAATATAAAAAATAAATTATTGTTTAAAAAAAATGAAAAACACGTTTTTATAGTGAATCAAACAAAAAAGTAAACAAAAAGAATTCTTAATAAAGAATAAAATGATTAACGAAAAAATTAATACCATTGAAGTTAAAAGCGTAGGGTGCTTTTTTTTCTACATTTTTACACTAACTCAGAATTTCGGAATAGAACTAGCAAAGAATTACAATAATTAATATACACCCCCCCCCCCGCGTTTATCCCAATGACATGATTTTCTCGTTAATTATTTTATTTTATATTAAGGATTATTTTTTCACTTTTTAGTTCAATTCCCTATAAAAGCGTGTATTTTTAGTTTTCTTTTAAACTATAATTTATTTTTGGTGTACTTTTCTACTATAGGTTTCAAAAAATAATACACGATCAAAATTTACATCTGTGAAATTTTAATAAATTTTCTTCAATGAAAAATGAATTTGTTTCAGGATAGGTCTGTTCTTTTATGCTATTTAACCTGAAAACGTCCATAACCATATTCAGTTCTGATGTCAAAAGTGTTATTATGAAACCACACTTATGCATAATTAAAATTTCTTTGTGGAATTTAATTGTTTACACTAATTGATTAAAACTTAATCCTAAGCCTTTTCTTAAATTTTATTCTAACTTTAATAATACTACTCACTTCATTTATATTTTATTAAACATAATTAGTAGTTCATTAACATGTAAGTATTCCCAACCAATATTGTTCAACAAAATGCATTATCAGTTTTATGTGGAATGAAGCAATACTCCACGTGCAACTTAATCAAAACTTTTGAACAAAAGTTTTTAAGCTAAACTTAACCCCTTTGAACAAAAGCTCAACAGAAGGCTGTTTCGTAATTAAGTTAAAATTATATCTTCTGGACATGTATTTAATGTGAGAACGAGAATGTAAATAGGCAACTCTAAGTACTTCCTCAATACCAGAACAATATCGCACAGTCTCGGAATGTTATACATTTTGATATTACACAAAGCGTATAATAAGAAGTTCTAGGGGAAATATTGTTATGAAGTGAAAGGATTTTAGATAAAAATTGCAAAAGTGCTTCTTAAATTATTTTTAAAGCACCAAAGAATAACTTTCAAATTTTTAAGTGTAAGAATTAATTTTAAAGAGACACGCATTAATTTGAAGAAAATTTTAAATTGTATTGTGTTTTTATTTTTTGTGAGAAGTTTCATAATTTAAATGCAGTAATTTTTAGGAAAACAATACAGATGTGGTCAACAATAGTTGATATGATTTCTTAAAAAATAGTGGATTATTAATGCTTTAGATGTCACAATGTGCCTTTTACAAATGCATTTTGTCCTTTTTTACACTATATAATATTATAATGGAATTATTATATTTCTGACATTTTGTACAGCATATAATATTTTTTTGCAATCAATTCATTTTCAGATTTATATTAAAAAAATAATTTTTGCATCCTTGCATGTGTGCATGAGTGTGCGTTGACAGAAAAATAATTTGTAATATATTAATTCCACAAAAGGCATTTTTTTTCCGCTTTTATTTATTATACTTATAATTTTAAGATAACTGCCTAAGTAAAATTTTAAATTTTTAAATTGTACAGATAAATCTGCCATCACAAATGTGAAAAAAGAACATTGGTTTATTTTTTTCACACAAAATTACACGTAGTGGAATTTCTGAACAGAATAAAAATAATCCGAAATACCGTAAAATCACGTATAACACGGACAAAATACCGTATAACACGGACTTTGAGCACAAAAAATATGATTGAAATTTATATGTGTGCGTTATACGCCGAATATAAAAATAACAGCTTCCAAAATAAAAATAAAAGTTATGAACTTAAGAAAATTACACCTCTCTATAGATAAGAATACTGTTTATTCTAAAGAAATACCATACCTAATAAATTTAAGGGTTGTGTTCTAAAAGTATACTAGATTTTTTTTGAAAAGGCCTCAATAAATGACTTTAAAACATAAGGGCATTGCACACATACATTTCAGGCCCCTTCGCAAAAATGGGGGCGCACGTTATGCGGCAAATATACCTAAAAATTAAAAACACTTAGCTTGAACGTATGAATACGCGTTCTACACCGATACGCCGGTTTTACGGTAAGTTTTAGATTTAAAAAAACACACACACACTCTCATAGTATTACAATAAATTATCCACTTAGTTGTTACAGTAACCCTAACGACATGGCAGTACCTGATGCCAAAATATTCAACAAAATTAACATGATACTTGCTTGCTTTGGTTGAGATTAATTATATAATGATAAAGGAGTCTTCGAGGAAACACCTTGATATTTGCAAGAGATATTTCCAAATAAATCATCGCTCCAACTTGTCAAGATAACGAAAAGTGTAAGTTAATGACACACCCCTTTTAAAGCAAATATGATGAGGGATGTAATGAGTGAGCAAATAGGATGAGGGACTTTTATCGTTATTAGTGTATTCAGGATATTATTGAAAGAGAACATGCACATTATCTTGTTGATAAAAGTAATTAGCATCACGGTTGTTAATTTCTTTAACAACACACTATTTAACTATCAACAATTATCTGATTAAGTTGAAAATATCCGTATAACTCTGTTTTTATACAATGATTTAATTATGCAATTATCCCATTGATTATGAATATGTATGTGAGTAAAACCAATAATAATTTGACTTTATTTTATACCACATAATATTTATATTTTGGTTAATTATAAGTTCTACTGTACAAAATAAAAAATCACATTCTATAGTAATGAGGTATTATGAAAAGTTTTAAAAATTTATAAGTGTCTTAATTTCTATTTTCGTAATAACGTATTACTGCTTTTTTATTAATTATGGTATTATTTTAATGTTATTAGAATACCTGAGTAATTTATCATGGGTACAATACAATTATTATGAAGTATTTTAAAAAATTAATGAATATTAAAGCTGTTTATAACTATAAATAACAAAAAAATGTATAAATTAACAAAACAGTAAAAATCTTTAAAAGAAAATCCTAGCAGAGATTGTCTGTATAAATCACATTAACGAATAATGTCGTTTAGATAAATTCCGAATTTAAGCGTAAAACATTTAAATATTTGCAATTAATTTATTAAATTAAGATTAAATAAAAGCTTGCTGATAATAAAATAGTAATTAAACTAAACTATTTTAGTTAAGTTTCACTCAAGTGTGAGTGATTTTGAAAATCATGTTAGTAAATATGCATTACTTACATTATATAACCACTTATTAAAAATATTCAAACGTGACATATCAACTATATAAACAGAAATGGCAAAAATTGTTGACCTTTTAAAATTTTTAATGTTTTTTTGCGTTTGT
>BMAO01007863.1:0-80137 GCA_019973975.1 Trichonephila clavata
TTTTTTTCTAGTAAACGGAAAATGATAAACTTCGTATTTTTATTAAGCTAATAAGATGGCCCATAAAATAAAATCATAAAAAAATTGTCAATTTTTGGCAAAATTCACAGTTTTAGGGTAGTCGGATACCTTAAAGGATATTGAGAAAAAAACATATTTCAACAAAATTAAGTTTATTAGAGTACATTTTATTTACATAGTTATGTATTTTCATGTACTTTATAAAAATCATTTGTGACGGATCTATACGGTTCCTTCCATTATCTCCTTGGGGACTCTTTTAGAGAAATATTTTACTCAACCAACTTTCACCGAAGGTCAGAAAACGTGATTATGCAAATTAAGTTTATTATATAAATTCTGTATTCGCGAGTTTTGAGAGTTAGTGAGTGGAGGATCGTGAGTTATTGCACTGCGAATTTAAGTTTATAAAAGTGTGTATTGAAGAATTCTCAGTGACGATCAATCGGATCGGATTTGATCCCGTCAAGTATAAACGTTAAAGGCCTCAACAGTAAGACTTCGATTTCACAAGAGTACATGTATTATAAGCATTATTTAAATAGAAGTTTGAGGATAACTTGTAGTGAGCGGCGGAGTTGAAATTGAGCTTGTATAAATTGTATTAGAAATCAGTTGAAGGTCCGTAAATATTATCCCCAGACTATCTGGTCTACCCTTCGTTTTCTTAGTATTGATCAACAATCTTAATTGGATTATTATTGTGCTTACTTGATATTTTGTGACAGTAAAATAAGTAGAGTGAATCATGTCGACTGATTATTCAGTTCTCCCCACACATCTAGCCGGGTCTGAGAGTAGACAAGGGGGATTAGAGGGAAGTAGGAATTGACACACATTACACAGTGAAGCAAAACATTCACAAGAACTTAATGAAATTTAATAAAAAGTTTTCAAAAGCAAGACATTTATATTTTTGTTGTTAGCGTGTCCTTCCCGAAGTAAAATTGTTTGAGCCTGAGACAGGCTGAATTTCTACACGATAGATGTCGACACTACCTACCTCCATCTCCACAATTTAGGCATAGACTGGAGGAGAGTGTATATGTATTCTCCAGCACCCGTGATTTCTGCTGCGACCATCCACAGGACTTTCGGACCCATTGATTTAACGAGCACGTTCTCCGTGTGCACTCGGAGGGTATTTGGTGGCATCGAGCATCAAAACCTGACCTTCCGGTTTGGAGCCCGATACTCTAACCACTAGGCTACCCACGGCCCTATTTATAATTTTGATACATATATTTAAATTCTCATTTGCATATTTGCCTATGAAAAATATATTTATTGCAGTTTGCTCCATGTATGTCCCTTAAGCTTTAAATTTCTTTCCGTACGTCTCACAAGACTCATAGAGTGAATTGTTGATTATTAAAATCTGTGAATTTTTCTTTTTATGTTTTAAAGTGAAAAATTGCTTATTTTTATAACGTTTTAAGATTGATGTATGTCAAACAAGTACATGTGAAACAATCAGTGGAATTCATATTTATATTAGATCACTTTTATATTTAAAACCTTTCATATAAAGAATCCTTTAGTGTCAATTTTTAATAATAAAAACGAGATAGCTTAAAGAGACTTTTTGTAACAACTGATTTTTACAGATTAACAATAAAAATTCTTAACATTCCCACGATATACTCATATTTTATTACATTTCATCCATCCATTAGCAAAAATTGAAAATGCTAACGTATCACGAAGAGTTTTCATTTAAATTTAAATTTTCATTGCAGATATAAAAAGGGAATTCGTATCTTTGATGATTAGTTCATTCAGTATTACAATAACCTTATATAATGTTTCTCTTGTCATATAAATGAATTGCTTTTACAAAAAAAAAATTCTTTGTAAAATTAAATACATTTTTTAAAAAAAATTAAGCGTTTGTAACCTATAAATTAATCTAATTGATTACTAAATGAGAATTTAAAAAAATAAAGGTAAATAAAATTATATGAACCAGGTTAGTCAAATGATACTCGAAAATTTGAAAAAATTTTATATTATTTTCGTGAAAAAAGAGAAAACAAAATCCTCAAACATTTTTCATACTGCTAAAAGTATTTTAAAAGTATTTGCACAGCATTAAATTCAGAAGATCCGAACACGTTCATGATCAAAATTTCTTGAAATACATTTGCTTGTAATCCTTCTAATTCACAATTCAATAATTTTACAGATCCTTCCATCAAAATCACAGCACATCAAAAAGTCAAAAAGTTATTTCCACAATACAATCTTTTCAAAATATGAATCGCTGCGAGAAAAGACTTAGAAAGAAGCGATTCAAAGAAAACGCAATCGATCTTGAATTCGATATGTCTCTGTTTATTTATCGATTATAGGTGATCGATAGCGAAATCGCATTCTTCCATTCAAAGCATTCAAACTTTCCAAAACTCACAACACGGAAAAATACTTCAACCAATAGTGTTTTGATATCCTTATTTAAGTTGGTTGCGTAGGAAATCACTTCAATCTGTTTCGATCTCTTTTAAAGAGATAAAAGTATTCTAAATTTGATCGTAATAATCCATATTAAGCGTAAATGAATGTAAATGTTAAGGTTTGCCAATATTTTTATAATTGGATGCATAACGGCAATTTCGTCTTTGCAAACACTGCAAGTCCCCAAATGTGAAAGCTGTTTCATGGTGGCACCATGTAACGGGTCTATTCGCGTACCTCCTACTAATAATCATCTTGGGGAAACTCTTTCTTTAAATATTATTCTATTGAAAACTTTCTTTCGAAGAAGACGTGACGTATGCAAATAAAGGCTAATATTTAAACATTAACTTTCAGGTTCGAGGGAAAGAAAGGTTAGAAGCTAAATGATAGCAGTGAGCGATTAACGTAAAGTAATAGAAAGCTAGGCGAGGGTGTTCCGTAGATTATTTGCTTAGTATTTACGATTTGCCGATTAGATATTAAAATTGGATTAGCGTCGGCTTGAAGTAGACCAACTTAGACGTATCTTTGATTACTGAGAATGTGTATAGCTAAGACATTCCTAAATTAAGTGATTAAATTTATAACACTTATATCGCCTTCCTCATTTTTGCTGCCATAATTAGTTTAAGGTGCATTTCCTAATCTTGGGTTGTTCAGGTTTGTTAGGTTGTTGAGACTAAAATAAATTGTATTTAGTTTAACTATGGATAATCTTCCTTCTAACTCTCGTACACTGGTGGATGGGGTAGTCCATCTATCACAACCATCTAGTGGCGGCCCTCGCAACCAAATATGGACGTTTGAAAAAATTTTAATGCAATTAAATTTTTTTAGTGATGTGGTTGACTCAATTTTCGTTCTCGACATCTGATTGGTGGTCAAAAATTTTAAATCGATAATCTATTACGCATCCCTAAAAATTAATAAAGAAAAATGCGCAGAAATTATTTTAGAGAATATTCTAAAATCCAGAAGAGAATTTTAACGCTGAATCTATAAACTTTTGTTAACTTAAATATTTATTGCAACAAATAATTTTACTAATGTGTCTAAAAAGAGAGAGAGAGAGAACAGCATAGTTTTAAAGTTGTATGATTTAAAGATGAGGAATCTAGAATTTTAACATTTTATTGAATACTGCTATTTCCTGTACAATACGCCATATCGGATTTGTTTCATTATCATTGACGAAATATGCTTTATATTTTCCTAAATAATCACGTTAATTTTTACGCAATTATGTGCCCTGACTCTAGACATCATTTTACACTTCCGTCCTTTTGGATCCTGGAAATTTCGTTGGGCTTTTTTTAACAATATTCATCAAAATGACCAATATTTTCGTTATAGCCGAGAGCCGAATTCCATTTAAAGAACTCAGAAAGACATTCAGGTCACACTAGCGCTATTAATGAAAAAATGGCACGCTCTCTCGTATACATCTGGTGAAACAAGGAAAGGGACTTTGCATGGATTTCATAAACTCTTTCATAGGCCGTTTAAAAAAGAAATCCGTGGAATAAGGCACAGTGAATGTAGAAGCCAAGCCTCGGGTCCACTACAATTTAGCCATCGTCCGAAATATACAGGGGTCCAGGATGATTGGGACAAACTTTAAGGAGAGGTAGGGGGCATCAAATATAAGGATTCAGATTTGCATAGCAAGTCTTAGTCAGAAACGTCATCGTTCGGTGCTAGGTGGCGTTGTTCACAAAAGCTTTCGAAGAAACAGACCTGCATTGCCGCAGTCATTTGAGCTGTCATCGCCCGCAGAGGAGTATGGAACGTCTTGCGGACATCAAGCTAGCAGATATGCATCTTATTTACAGATTGGCAGAAGGAAATGCACGAGCAGCAGAAAGATTGCATCGCGTGAGGCACCCACAGAGTGATGCACTGGACCACCGGAAGCTTATTATTTTGCATCACAATTTGTGTGAATATGAATGATTACGATCAAGACATTGAGGACGGGAAATGGATCTAGCGGCAAGAATCGTGTGCTGTTACGTATATCCAACAAAATCCAGGTATATTTAAACAAGTCCGCCAACTCATGGCTCCAACAGTGTGATTCCTGCATCGCTAGCACTATGGACAACTAGCACTATGATGGTAACTACAGTAGAACGTCGTTTATCCGAATCAATTGAAACCGGACACCGTTCGGATACGCGATTGTTCGGATAAACGAAAACCGAATGCGATCCATGCAGTATATGAAACCAGACACCATAGGAATATTGAAAATCATCACATGCGGGAAACGTGCTTGAAGAAAAAGCAAAATAGGTGCAAAATGTCGTACAATCTTTATTGTGGCAAAATAATCATTTATTTTTGCTGTACCATTGTGCACATTTGTTTTTTCGCTGCAAGGTCTCTGATTCTCTTCAACAGCATTGTTGAGTAGGACAGCACTCTGATTGTTGTTCATACTAATCCATAGCTGTCTTAAACGCAGAGAAAGGCGTCAGCATTTGATAGACCCTTGCTACTTTTTTTTGTTGTTGTTGTCCTCGTGTGATTAGTGTTGATTAGTGTTGCACTGTTCGAAAACGTATGCGGACTTCTGTTCGGATATTTGACGCTCCGGATAATAAACGTTTGGATAAATGACGTTCTACTGTATGGACATCTTTTGTGACATCTTCACACATCACCAACCCCAGCACGTGTAACATTTTGACCAATAAATACTTCAGCTGATCTCAGTCTTGTAATTCTTCGTTTCTTGTAGTTGTCATACTACTTTCCCATGACATTTCCGACCATGGGTTGCTATGCCAATCTGAATCCTTGTGATGTCCTTTACCACCTCTTAAAGTTTGTCCCAATGGTCCTGGGACACCCTGGATATAAATATACTTCGTATACCGGCAATTTCGTATGTCCCTAAAAGAAGTCTGAACAAATTAGCTTAGCCAAGCCTCAGGTCCCCTTCACCTCAACTTTCAAGATATAAGGGGCAGGGTATTGTAATATAGTGGTGCTTTTAAATGTATTGTCTCATTCCTGCCTAAACCACTCGTCCCTCTGTTTGTACACGAAAAAATCTGAAACAAACCGGAAAACAACTACTCCAGGAAGACTTAGAATGAATTCTGTTGTTGTTGTTTCTTATCCCAGATGGTGTATCTCAGCTACACTATCTCCATAAAACCAAAAATCTCCAAAAAATCCAGAAATAAGATAGGATTTCCTAAAACCTCGTCAAATGTAAAACTCAAACAATTCAGAAAATGACTGGGAGAGACCTGATCAGCCTCGCACCTATGACATTCCGGAAAGACTTTCCGGCTCTGTTGAAAAGTAACAGGCAGACCCCTAAAAAAGCGCAACAGAGCCATCTGCTGATACCTAGGAATATTAAGATGGTGACACCAACGAGGTTTTTCCCCAAATACCAAGGGTGAGCAGGGGCTATTCTCCAAAATGCATTCAAATCTATCCTTTTAATAGATGAGAGTTCAGCAAAATTGAATGAATTTGCGTCAGTCAAGAGCTCGGGCCAAAATAATTTTCGACCAATAAATTTATATTTTCGAAACATTTTCTACAAGAAATACTGCTTTGGGTCTCATTGTATATATATATATAAATATTTTTCATCTTCACTACAGCATATCACATTTTTATTTTGTTGAAACTACGAAAGCACTATGTATGAAAAAATCGTAAATCAGTAATTAATTTTTAAATTTTGTTTCATAGATAAAAAAAAATCATATTTCCTTTCTTTAACTGGCTACCTATCTAATATTTTATATATGCCTGTTATACAGGTATTTTTTCCCTAAGAATTAACTTAATTATATTAAACTCGAATATTACAATTTTCGTCTTCATAATGAATGTAAAACATGTAAAAGAAAACAAAATGTCTCTGGACATTTTTTATAGCTTAAGGCAAGAGACGGCCATTTTCTTTTCCTTTTCTTTTCGACTTTTTGTTTTTCTTTTAGACCTTATAATCTGTTTACTGCCTTTCCTGAGAAAAATTCAATTTCTCATCATGTTGGGATAAAAACGAAAAGCAAAGAATTGAATCAGAAGTAAAGTAAATATTTTCGAGAACGATTGGGACTATAAAATATATTTCCTTCCATTTTTAACTTACCCGTTTTTTACATTATCTTTGACGTTTTGAAATTTTTACACAGTTTTTATAAATATGGACGTTTTGAGAAGTTATCTTTCATGTAATGAATTTATTACCAGAAGGATTAAATTCATACACTTTGTAAATATTACTGATAAAATTAATTTTTTCTTCTCTGTTTTCAATCGAATTATCCATTTAAAAGCTTGTCGGGAAAAATTATTTTATTTTGAGCGAAAGATTACAAATTAGATTAAATAAGCAATGCATTTCTATAAAAATTAAATTTTTTAATATTTTTTTCTGTTGACGTTTAAAACCAAGCCCAGATGATCAAATTAAAATTTTTGAAACAGGTCCCAAATTTCTTAGGGAGAACGTCACATGCAATAACGGATTAACATTTTCAACTCATAAACATAGACATTCTATAAAACTGTATTAAAAATTTCGTCAATTTTTTTATTGGAGTTAAATTTGACAAATATATATGCTAAAAAACAAGAAGATTAAAATAACATTTGTTTTCATATAGAAAGTAGGGAAAGCTTAATTTTTTTTATGATGAGTTACATTCATGTGACGTCATAGTCACATGATTAATGCAATCATGTGTTTTCAACCAATCAGTTCAAACGCTTCGCTATTCCCAACTTTTACTTCTTTTAGAAACTTTATTTCAAAAAGAAGTAATGGAATAAAAGCATTGGGGTAAGGGTTAATGTTAGGGCCCCCTGAAAAGTCAGGTTTGGGGCCCCAAGTCGGATCTTCAAAGGATTGCAAAACCATACGTACTCGGCATCAGTCAGGCTTTGAGCCCTTTAGGGTCCTGCTCCCCCCCCCCTCTCCCGAGAATCGAGGGTTGCGGGGGTGTACGTTAAGCCACAAGATGAGAGGCATTATGGAATTGTCGGGTAATATGGAATACAGAGCTTTTGGCTCTGTTTGTAGCTGCTAATACGAGGAGAAACCTTGAACTGCAGAAGAAAGACTCTCATTATGCATTGCAATGAGTGTTGACTGCTTGTTGTTGCCGTATGACACTCAATAAATCAAAGTGTGTTTTGCCATTTTCAAAAGTTGCAGGCAAACATTTTTACTTACTAGTATGTATGTAAACTTTAACATATTAAAGTTAAGCATAATGTACACTAAAAGAATTGTAATTTGTAATTCTGTGGTCGTTTTTTAATTGACAATGTTTTGTCCTTCACTTTAAAGGTTCACTTTCCGAGATGGTTTGTCGGGTATTATGGAACACTAGATATTCCATAATACCCGACATATTTCTTCCTGATGAATCAGGAAGTAATGTAATAGACTTTATGCAATAGACTGAAGAATCAGAAAACAAAAACGCTGTGTGAATGTATCTTCTGTAATGGAAAGTTCTCCGAAGATCAACGAGGGAAAATTTGGATTCAACGCTTCAGTTACTTTCTGTAGACTCACCTTGACTGTCCTTCACTGTGACTCTGTTAATAAATTCGAAACAGATATTACTTTCATGTATTCTTAAGAAAACATGGCTTTTATTGTTCAAAACAACTGCGTTTTATGAAGTCTTAATTAATTTTTTGATGGTTTAAGCCACCTATTTCATAATACCCGACTATTCCATAATATCCTTCATTTACCATTTATTTAAAAAATAATTTATAACAACAAAATAAATCTTTTTTTTCTGACAAGTGATAATTCCTTACAATCGCTTATAGTATAGCCATGATGATTTTAGAGATTTTTATCAAAAACTGGTAAAGTTATTTTTGTAAATGTAAATGGTATTCCATTATACCGACTGTCATCTACATAGTTGACGATAATAATAACGCACATAAGTAAGCAAAATGCATTCGATTTAAAAGAACGCCCGTATAATATAATAATTTTTATTAATATAGGAATTACTAAAGAATTTTTTTTAATATTAAAAACTTAATTGATTTTTTTTAATGTTTCAACATCTTTTCAAAATTATCGAATTTTAATTTTATCGAAATTTTACAAATAGAACTGCAAATACAATTTTAATGTTAGTTTTGAATTCAATGGGAAGCACGTGACCGCCATGAATTTGGCTCATTACTGCATCAAAGCTTCTGTACCAACACTGAATACTAAAATATATTACTAGTAAAGAACAATTTTTATTATGTCTAACAAATCAACTATCCTTGGCTCCCCTCTACCCTGTGACCCAGCTAGAAGTATAGAAGGAATGGAAGGATGATTCGACATGAAAAGTTCTAATTACTTTACTTATCACTATAATCATCTCAAACACAAATAACACTTTAGCCTTTTCGTTCCTAACGGGACACATATGTCCCAAACAAAATTCTTTTCGGGCAGAAATGCTTTTCTGTCTAATTGGAGACTTTCCCACTAGTCCTGCCAATATTTTTGAAGGTATTTTCACTCACAGAACATAGATGGCACTACCGTACATAATGCAATTCCCGCGTTTTTTGAGGTGTTGTAGCAGCTAATTCTATACTGTACGAACGTAAATAGTATATTTTTGGAAAATACTGCCTATTTCGATTAAATTTTGATTGGTCCATAAATGTAAGACCAGATAAGTTACTCACGAAGCGGAATACCTCTAATATACTGGTAAAGTAGCAAAGTTTTATTTCCGTTTTTATTATCGGGACATATGTGTCCCTCTCGTCTTGGATAGTGGGAACACATTGTCCCAACAGTCCTATGTGATCATAATGCTAAGTAATTACCACTAAACTAAATACGCAAAAGTAAATCGCACCATGAAAGATGGAAGCAAAGAAGAATTTATTTGAGTGCCCTGTGGCAATCGAATTCAACAACAAAACCATGGGATGTGTAGACCTTGCAGACCAAATGGAAAATGTCTGCGGATTAGATCGAAAATCTTGCAAGTGGGGGGGAAAGTATTTTTTCGCCTATTGAGGAGCGACGTGGTCAACTCGTGGACTGCGTACTGCGAAATCAAACATCAAAACACCCCACTTCGTGATTTCATTGTACCTCTTGCAGAAGCCTTGATGGCGTCCGGAAAGCTCAACGCACAGTATCAACACCGTAGAGGAACAGGACACCCATCCAAAACATCACGAAGGTTACTCATTGTTGGTGACCATCTGCCAGTAACAACAAAAACAAGACTTCGGTTCGTAAATGTGCACAACAAAAGAAGGAATCGCGCACTAAAATAATGTGCACGATGTGTAATGACCCATTGTGCATTGATTGTTTCAAACCACCATTGATTTTTTTTACAAAATTACTCATAGAAGACTACTGAGACACATATGTCCCAGCGGTCAGGACTGATGAGACATATATGTCCTTGTCCTAAATCAGTGTTTAAAATTTCCCTAAAAATATAACATCTTAGTTTTAGCATTCTAGTGTGCCCTACTCATAATTTATGCTACCGAAATTGTTCTGTTGTAAGGGGGGAAAACTCGTCGCAAAAGGGTTAAATGGGATACTTCAGTCAAGCAATGGAGAGAAGAGAGGAGATTCGCGTTTGGGAAGAATATGTGAAATAATGCGGCTCTTCCTTAATATTATTTTACACAGAGCTTACGTATTTAATGCAAGCACTATTAGTTTAACACTCTAAACATCAACTTAATTTAAGGTAACAGTACCTGAACTTATGTAGTCTTCTATTTAATCCAAGTTGACTTCAACACTTCTTGGCTAGCTAAACTTATCACTTTCTTATTTTTTGTTTACCTATTCTCATCACTGCCAATTCACTAACTATTCTATTCACATCACTTCAAATCAACTCACAATTCACTAACTCTCAAATTCGCGAAGAAGGAATATATATATTAAACTTAATTTGCATATCACGTTTTCTTCTTTTAGGAGAAGATTGGTTAAAATTGCTGACCCAAAACAATACCCAAAAGAAGTTGTTAGTTGGAGGTCGCATATAGATCCGTCACAAATGTACTAAAGTAATGTAATAAATTGTTTTTTTAAATTTAATAAGAAGAATGTAATCCACATATTGATTAAAAAAAGCAATATACAAGAAAATAAAATTATAAAATGTACTAACAAGTTTTAAAAATTTTAATTTCCTGATTTTATTGCTAAATATTTTGTAGTTTTTTTAATTAGAAGAGCATCTAAAGTAATTAAATTGGCTAATATATATCTAAAAACAATTAATTTGACCAGAAGCTAATTAAAAACCTTAAAAATAATGAACCTTAAAAATAATGAGCAAACATGCATCACTTGATGCCATTATATTATTTTACTCATTGTACTTTTTAAAGACACATCTCTTTTCTATTGTATTATACACTTTAATTAAATTTCATTGTTTTTACTCTGAATTTGTGTGAAACTATCTTCTTATTTTGAATAGCTTTTAATTTGTGTGGCTAGACAATTCAGAAATTAAATAATTTGCTTCAGTATTTCATTTTGTAGTCATTCCCGAATGATTCCAAAGTCTTCCTTTTATGTTTTTAGTACTGAAGCAAAAAAAAAAACAATTTTAAAATTAAATTTATTACCTGTCTCAAGAAGTAAAATTACTAATTACGCAAGAGCTTTTTGTTCTTTAATCAATTTTTCTGAACCCTAAAGAGAACAATTGTATGTCTCATTCACAGTTCTTTGTTCTATTTTGTTCTTTCAGCATTTTTTTTTAAAAGAGCAGAATTTGAAACTAGGCTTTAGTTATTTGATAATTTTAAACTTTCGAAGTTAATTTTTTTTTTGCTTCCTTTTAACACAAATTTCATTAAGTGGGAGATGGCACAAGGATTCTGAAATTACATAGATGAAAAATGTTCGGTGATGGTTACATTACTTATGTAGGGGATAGAACCCGCAATCAGTGGATCCGAAGCCAAATAACATGACCACTAGACAAAAGTGATCAACTCTGCCCGGAGGATGTTTTTGGCTTATATAGGAACCACTACGCTACTCTCCCACCAGTGAGTCGGTGGATAGGCGAACGAGCAAGATATTTGTTATGGTGAGCGTGTGTAGTTGTTGCTGTTGCGTCAAGGGGGTCTGACGACTTTTGATTGCTCTTGTTGCGGGTGGATGGATCAGAAGGTTTTGCATTTTTTTCTTTTCAGCTAGGGTCATCAATGTCAGGGATAGAATCCGTGATCTATGGATCCGAAGCCAAGTAACATGACCACTAGACAAAAGGGATCACTTCTGTTCGGAGACTGTCACTGGCTTATATAGGAAACGCTACAGGGCCATACAGCAAAGGACCATGAACTATGAAGTATTTTAGACTCTTATATGATAAACTTGTTGCAGACATATAAAAAATCAGAAGGAATTGATAAATCATAACTAAACAATGAAAGGCAATCGAGAAACGGATGAATATCAAGTTTTGAAATGCTTACAGAGACATATCCATCACGTTCATCTGGTATTAATAAGGCTGACAAATTGGACTTAACTGTGATCTATATTATCAAAGTGCCGCCCCGCCAGTATGGTGGTTATGACACTCGACTTGTATTTGAGTGGGCTCGTTCTCTAATTCCAAATAAGGCATGGATATATTTTCGGGAAAAGAAGTCGAACTTTCACCTGAAATGGATTCCCGTCTCGAATAGAAAGCAGCGCACCCCATCTGCTCTATGTTGAGGTCATTGTTTGTAATAAAGTCTATATTCTTCTGTGATTGTATTGTATGCTTCTGTTCATATATCTCTCGTTTTTCGTAGGCATCCCAACATGAAACTTACGACAAAAAAAAAAACTGTAGTTCTTGGCTAAGCAGCATATTTGTATTCTCGTTTTTTCCTGTACTCTCATTGAACTGACATCCTTGATTTTATTTCCTCACTTGAAAATTCCATGACATGCACAGGTGGAGGGGAATCCAAATAATTTCAAAAGATGGCCTTCAATATCAATTTTTATAAACTTTAAAAACATTTCAAAAATATGTTACGAAAATTGAAAATTCTGTAAAAAGTCAGTAAAGGCTTTATCTTCAATAAAGAGTTCAGTGTAGTGGTCAATATAAATCATTGAATCTTTTGTTTCATTTTTATGTATATTGTTATCCGTAGGTGTCATCCTATACCAGTGATTCTCATCCACTGTGCAGTGGCACTTTTGTGTGCCACCAAATTCTTGAAGTGTGTGCCATCAAAAAGCTTTTAATTATATCCAGTGAAAAAAATAATAAAATCCAGGACATAATCATTCGCTCTTTTTATAAAAATAGACTAAATGGATTCATAGTATATTTATTCTTTCATGGGTAGATGGATATCAAAATATTTGATTGGGTTCGAATCTATTTGTGTACGGGTACATCTGTAGGTGAATTAACTTTGAATAAAGAGGAAAAACTACATAATTTTGCTCTGTAATAATCGAGATTTAATTTTAAAACTTTCGGAAGAGTCAATTAATTAATTTTGGATTGCATAAAATTAGAGGCAATTATCTCATAATAGCCAAAAGTTTTTAAAAAATATTGTTACAATCTTTAATCTTGCTTGCGGGAATTCGGATTTACTGCATTAACAAATATAAAAATAAAAAAATAAAAAAACTATCGAAACTTTTAAACGTAAATTACAAAATAAGAGTCGAATTATCATTTTTTACTACCAAATATTTAAATTATTAAAAAAATAGTCAAGCTCAAATTTTGAATTAAAAATGTATTCTTATAATTAATTTGTTATAAATTACTCAATAAATATTTTGTGTGTGTGTTGTCTTTGACGTACATATTATTCTACTTAACACTCAAAATTATCATCACAAACAATTTTACATAGTGTATTACAGAAAAGTAAAATTCTTTTGGACTTATTTTATCGTTAGTTCCGCCAGATTTTAAAATTGTTTAAAATGTAAAAGAAAAACGGTTAAGAATCACTATACTACCCGAAGACCCACTTGGCGAAGCTTGTTTTAAATTACTCAATAAATATTTTGTTGTCTCTCTTTGACGTACATATTATTTTACTTAACACTCAAAATTATTATCACAAACAATTTTACATAGTGTATTACAGAAAAGAAAAATTCTTTTGAACTTATTTTATCGTTAGTGTTCACCAGATTTTAAAATTGTTAAAAGTGTAAAAAAAAATTTTTAAAAGGTTAAGAATCACTATTTTACCCGAAGACCCACTTGCGAAGCTTGTTTTAAATTACTCACTAAATATTTTGTTGTCTTTGACGTACATATTATTTTACTTAACACTCAAAATTATTATCACAAACAATTTTACATAGTGTATTACAGAAAAGTAAAATTCTTTTAAACTTATTTATCGTTAGCTTCCGCCAGATTTTAAAATTGTTAAAAGTGTAAAAAAAAAATTTTAAAAGGTTAAGAATCACTATTTTACCCGAAGACCCACTTGGCGAAGCTTGTTTTAAATTACTCATAAATATTTTGTTGTCTTTGACGTACATATTATTTTACTTAACACTTAAAATTATTATCACAAACAATTTTACATAGTGTATTACAGAAAAGAAAAATTCTTTTGAACTTATTTTATCGTTAGTGTTCACCAGATTTTAAAATTGTTAAAAGTGTAAAAAAAAATTTTTTTTAAAAACGGTTAAGAATTACTGTCCTACACGAAGACCCACTTGGCGAAGCAAACCTATATTATATTATGA
Source organism: Trichonephila clavata (assembly GCA_019973975.1). NCBI lineage: Eukaryota > Metazoa > Arthropoda > Arachnida > Araneae > Nephilidae > Trichonephila > Trichonephila clavata. The sequence goes on from BMAO01007863.1 coordinate 14,234, forward strand.
ATTGGCGAGAAAATTTTCGTAATTCTTAAACATTTCAGTATTTTTTAGGCTTAATCTTCCTTTGAAAAATGTTTCTAGCGGTTACGATTACGAACTCTTGGCTAGCTTGTCGTAGAAACGAGACTTGGTACCACTAAAGACCATGCAGGAGGCTGATGCACGCTAAATTTTTAGAGGCTAAAAGTCATTGGTGTGTCAGTTTGGAGTGGGGGTTCCAGCTCAGATGTCGTCCTTATCTCTTGAACGTGGTTCACCGCCAGTAGCCCTAGTACTGATTTGTTGTGCAAATAATGTGAACACTCACTGTATACAGGCACCTCGGGGTTCGTGATTGTGACCCTATATATATATAAACTAAGTCATCCTCTTCTAAGGTATCAACTACTTGCGACCACATTTTTTTTTAAAAAAATTAGAAATATGGGGATTTTTTTTTTTGTTGTTGTTTTTAGATTTGTTTTGTACATTTTAAGAAAAATATGCTAAAACTCTAAGAAGAAAATAAATTATTATTACTCAAAGAGGAAAAAAATGGGTAAAAATTGACAAAAAATAGCATAAACGCGGCCCATTCTGTACCAAAAGTTTATGAACAAATTTACAATTTTTCAATTCTGATATGTTACTATTTTATTCATTTTTAAAATGACCTTCAGGATAAGAGATATTTTAATTTGTACAAAAACTAGAGCATCTTATCCTAGTTATTACATGAAATTCCTAGTTATTATTGAAATTGAAAACAGTAATTATATTCCCATAAGGGACTGTAAATTTTGTAATAAAACAGTGATTGATAAATCTGAAGGTTAAAATACTATTATTATTATACAAAACATACACAAAAAATTTCAGGTAATTGTTTTCAAAACTTTTTTAACAATCGCTGTGTCCCCTTTCAGCATTTTCAAAAAGAAACACATTTCGAGTAAAACGCGTTTTAAAGTCTGACATCTTGCTTAAAGTAACGGACTCTACTTTTACTAAAATACTTGTAGTTTTTTTTTCTTTTGAACAGAAAATAATAAATTTGGTATTTCTATAAAGCTAATAAGATGGCCTATAAAACAAAATCATAAAAAAATTGTCAATTTTTGGCAAAATTCACAATTTTAGGGTAGTTGGATACCGTAATTTTCACTCAGATGCAGTAACTGTAAATTTGATATATTCATACAGTTTTTATTTTTATTTTTATTTTTAAACATTTTTACACCTTCACTTAACTTTTAACCTTCATTTTTCTGTTAAATTTCATACATCATTAAATTTTTCAAGAGCAATTTAAAGCACAAATCAAATTACAACAACTTTCTCGGATAATTTTCTCGATAATCAAATATAACAGAGGAAAAAGAGAACTATATCACGAACTGAAAATTGCCTTTTATACGACATTTTTGTAAAAAAAAAACTTTTTTATTTCCTGCCCAGTTTAATCATTCACGCAAACACTAACATTCCCCTCTGCATAATTAAATACAAAGAAAGCGAAAGAAACGCTATGTGCTCCGAGGGCAAAGTTATAAACTTTCATTTCAATTTCTCAGATCTTCAGCATTAAAAAAGTGCTAATAAAGCAATTGGATTACAGCAGAAAATAAATTTAGAAGATGCATAGCAAAAGGGAAAATATGAACTACTTCTACTTCTACTTTTCTCTTTTAAAAGTATATCTTCTTAATAAATGAAGCACTGCTAGATAAGGTAGAATTCGAAATGGTGCTTAATTAGTGCGCTCCCTTTTTTGTTCTTAAAATTAAAAGCTAATTAGTTAAGGAAATGTTCATCAGACGTTTGGTTTTTTTTTTAAATTTCACTCAGGGGAGAAGAAAATGATGCAACTCTTATTTGTATTGTTAAGTTAGTAGTGTTGAATAGGTAAGGTAATTAATTTTTGGAGCTAATCGACAACACACTTTTTTTTCTATTCGCACATCAATGCTTTAAAGGTATGCTCAGTTAATTAAGTCTCAATGCACTCTTTGAAACTTACTGGTTTGTAACAATATTCCAGACTTCTCCATTTAAATAAATTAAGCGTGGAAGAAAGTGTTTAGACTCTTTTTTTCGTGTTTACTGAGTTAAATTACCACCGTTTCCTGTAAGACTTCACCCGCGTAATATTAAAAAATAACGTGCAAAATTGAAGAATTCTTTTTTCAATAACAAAATGCTCCTTCATTAATATTATATACTGTCATCGATATCGTATAGTAAGCAGCATATTTTATCATATTACTCATTTTTATCTCAGAGAGAGAATCTGTATTCTTTCTGAATAAAAGTGTGCTCCATATTTCATCTCTTCTATCTAATGCCTAATGCTAAATGATTTTTCTCTTTATATGTTGAAGGGAAAAATTGCTTATTTGTGTGAATGCTGTTTTCGTATATAAAAAAAATGAGGTATGAGTTACAACGTTGCGAATGCGCACCAAAATTATGGTATTTTTCTGTTTGAACATGAATTGTGAATCATTAGGCGACTGCGAACACTTAGTACCACAAAAAAATATATTAGTACCTTTTATCCTATGTTCTATACCAAGCTACCTGAGAATTTCGAGCATTAGTTTCATTTGAAATGAAACATTTTCCATTATTCAAACCTTAGTCTCCCATTTAATTAGGTGCCCGTGGTAGCCTAGTGGTCAAGGGAGCGGACGCCTAGCTGGCGTGTCATGAGTTCAAGCCTAGTACCACTGATGCACGTTAAACATGTCGAGGCTCAAACGCCCTTCCGCTGATGTTATGTGATAGTTAGGAGAGGGAGTACCAGCTCTCAGGTGTGGTCCTCTTCACTTGACCATGGTTCAAAATTACGAGATCCGCCGCCAAAAGCCCTCGAGTAGCTGAATAGCGCGACGTTATATATAATCTTCACTCTTTCACCCATTTGATTAGAGTGTTTTTCCTCCATGAAATTAAAAATATATTAACCACTGGGTTGTAAGGGGGGCATTTTTAAAACATTACAGTGTGGCTTTAATTTGAAAACCAAGAAAATGAATGCTATTTTTTTTTTAAAAAATAAGTCGGATGTATACAATTTAAAGCATAAGGGGAAAAATTAAACTAGTTTTCATATTTTAACAATCAGGACTTTAAGGTATTTGACTACTTGCGACAACTTTTTTTTAAAAAAATGGAGTTATGGAGAATTTTTTTGTTGTTGCTTTTAGATTTGCTTAGGACATTTTAAGAAAAATATGCTAAAATTAAGAAGAGAAAAATAAATTATTATTACTAAAAAGGGGAAAAATGGGTAAAAATTTACAAAAAAAGAAACATAACCACAGCTTATTCTGTACCAAACGTTTATGAACAAATTTTCAATTCTAGTGTGCTGCTATGTTATTCACTTTTGAAATGACCTTCTATAAGAGATATTTTAATTTTTACAAAAACTAGAGCACTTTATCTTATTTATTATATGAAAATGCTTAAAAAAAATAGTGATTATATTAGCATAAGGGACTGTGAATTTTGTAATAAAACAGTGATTGGTAAATCTGAAGGTTAAAACACTTCTACTATCATACGGAACATACACAAAAAATTTCAGTTAATTATTTTAAAAACTTTTTGAGAAATTTAAAAAAAAAACGCATTTCAAGTAAAACACGTTTTAAAGTATGACATCTTGCTAAAAGTAATTGCATCTGCTTTTACTAAAACACTTGTAGTTTTTGTTGTAGTGAACGGAAAATAATAAACTTGGTATTTTTATAAAGCTTATAAGATGGTCTATAAAATATAATCATAAAAAAATTGTCAATGTTTGACAAAATTCACAATTTTAGGGTTGTCTCGGATAGCTTAAATATCTACACTGCTGGTCACCGCAAATGCAACACCCTGAAGGAAGCACGCAAATAACATGAAATTTACAACATGCATTAGCGGAGGTGAGATCTGCAAATGATTAGAATTTCAGCGCAGACACACATCACGCACGCCTGTGGCGCCACCTCAAAGCGCTATTAAAGGCTTGGAGATTTCGACGATTTCAAGTTCGGCAATTGTGTTTTTCTTGTGGTTTTTTCAAAAAACGATCAGTTATGTCTCGTAGAAAACAGCGATCAGCTTTTGATCAGGTATCCGAGTTCGACAGAGGAAGGATAGTGGCCTACCGAGATTGTGGATTATCTTTCAGGGAAATCGGTAGTTGTGTTGGACGAAACCAAACAACTATAATGCGGGTATGTGACCGTTGGATGCTACATCTCCGAAGTGTTGGAGCCAATTGTCCTTCCTTACCTTCAGGGCTTGGCCACAGCCATATTTCAACAGGATAATGCGCGACCACACGTGGCACGCATTGTCCAAAGGTTCTTCGTCAATCACCAGATTGAATTGCTTCCCTGGCCTGCTCGCTCTCCGGATCTTTCGCCGATAGAAAACATGTGGTCCATGGTTGCTCAACGATTGACCCAGATTACACCCCCAGCTGCCACACCAGATCAACTTTGGCAACGTGTGGAAGCTGCGTGGTCTGCTGTACCCCAAGAACACATCCAAAGTCTCTTTGAATCAATGCCGAGGCGCGTGGCAGCGGTGATCTCCAACAATGGTGGCTACTCTGGCTACTGATTCTGGCAGGAACCACACTTCACAGAAGTCTATAAATTTAATCATTTGATACTTGGTCAACATGTTATCTACAAAATAAATTTTGTTGTGCTATCTCTTGTCTTTCTTGGTGTTGCATTTACGGTGGCCAGCAGTGTATAATCAATAATAAAAAAAAACTTATTTGTTGCCACGATCGATTATAAAAGAATAAATAGAAAAAAAAGGGTAAATAAAAACGGTAAAGAATGGATTTAAAACCTTTCAATAACGAAACGAGACACCATTCAAGTACATATCAAACGATAATCAAACCTCCGATTTTCCGAAGATAATAATATATCCAATGTGCTTTAAGGGATATTTTCAACAAAATATAGGTAGCCGTATTTTAAAGTTATCCGGAACTGCTATTACATACGCCCAGCGATAGCCTTAGATTCCCAAAATAGAATGAAATAAAAGAAGAAAATAACCGAAATTATAAATTCCAGTGAAATCTAATTGTACTTGGATTTAATTCTACGTTTTCCTTAGGGTAGTTGGTTGCCTTATTCGATTAATTTAATCGTGGAATTCAATGCAAGAGAGATAATAAGAGCCTATGTTTATTGGACATTTGAGTTGTTTGCTTACTCGGGAAATAACAATAAAATGAGATTTAAATGGGGAATTCTGAAAGATTCCCTAAAATTACGATATTCCGGATAAGGGAAAATTATTTCCCTATGGAGGAATTGAAGTGAAAGAATCGAAATTAAATCATTCTTAATTTCGAAAATATAGGAACAGGAATAACTCACAGAATGAGAGTCAATTGCCTTTAATAAAAGGGATTTTAAAGCCCATAAATTACACTACCTGCAATTGCTTTGATTAAATGATTATGTTTAATTTATTTTCACATAATGCTTATTTGCTGTTTGCTAATGTATATTATATTTCGATAGTAACTTTATACATTACATTCCTTTGGTTATGAACTTAGCAAATAATTTACCTCGTAGATTATGTATAGGGCAGGGGTCGGCAACCTGTTTCACACGTGCCACGTGTGGCACGCGGTACAATTTTCAGTGGCACACTGCACTACTTTACAATTTGTCAATATTTGAGTGAATGGAAGTTGATAAATTTGTAATGGACTTTATTTGAAAAACAACTTCAGAATTATGGACATTTATGGAAATACGGAAAAATCTGAAATGTTATGAAGGTCATAACATAAATGTACAGCTATTTTGTAAATTATTGAATGTCATTGCTCGAGGGATTTAATTGTTTGGAGAGAGAAAATAGTATGCACTCTGCTTTCCGCTTTGGTTCTACAAGTAAGTGAAAATACTTTCCTTATATGAAAAATATTTCAAGTTCGCAAAGAAATTATTGAACAACTGAATGCTCAGAACCGTATCAAATTGAAGGTCACAAATTATACCCCTGATTTTGTGATATGAAAGTAGAGCGGTACAAGCAATTGGTCCACATTAAAATATTTCTTTAACTATAATGAAAGGAAATACTTATATTTTATGTTCTTTATTTCTTATTTATTAAATATTTTTAAAAATACATAATATATATACAATTTGAATTTTTGTTGAAGCGAATTATTTCAAAAATGTCCTACTGGTGACACGATGAATCATATTGGTAGATTGGTTTGGCATGACACAGCTAAAAGGTTACCGACTCCTTGTATAGGGTGCTGAAAAATACGGTTACACTTTTAAAAATGAATTAAAAATAAACAAAGATTTTCGCTTACTGTTTTCTATGTTCCATATAGAAAAGATTATAATTTCTGTTACAATAAATGCAAACTTGAGGTACAACATCCCCGTTTTGTAATATTCTCGTTTCAAAATGGCTTCATCGGAAAAACAAGCCATGTTCTAGCATGGTTTATGGAATTTAAATCTGTAATACATGTATAGCTTTAATTTCGGAATACCTATAAACGAAATCGACCTTCAAGATCCGCAGTTTATATAAGAGATGTGAAAGATTTATGACGATGGGCGTATTGTCAAAAATAAAATCTAGCCGCCCTAGCAGAAGCTGAATGACATTACTCATACAGATTCGATGGGTTGCACTTGGCTAATGGTGTGCACATGAAATCGTACAGTAAAATATAGTAAAAAAGTTGGTATTTTCTTTATGGAACATAAGAAACCGTAAGCGAATATCTTTGTTCACTTGTAATTAATATTTTAAAACGTAACCATACTTTTCGAACATCCGGTACAATTCAGAAGCTTTATAACTAAAATAAAAGCTTTTAAGTATTTCAAAAGAAAATTTAATAAAGTACTACATCTTTTGTGTAATATTCTCTTTTAGAACTCCAAATAATAAAATATATGGTTAAATAATCCGGAAAATTTTACCATAAATTTTACTACTTTTTTTATATACTATTCTATGGATATGACATTTCTAAAAAGATTTTTATCTGGATTTTCAAAATGTACATTACCAGTAAAGAATAACATAATAATTTTATAGTGTACATTATATGTTTTGACGTAAAAAGTTTTACTACGCAAATTCCTTTTAACATCATGTAAGTACATCGTTTTTTTCCTTCGATATTATATAACAGCAACTTTTATTTTTACTACATGAGTTTAACCATAAGTTTTACTACATTTCGAGGGTATTTTACTGTCACAACCAATTTTGCAAATCGGAAGACGTCGCCAAATTCTAACATCGTATGCGCCAACAAGATTACTGCGTTTGTATATGTGCCGAAACACTTTTCCACTATCAGCTGCATATCAGGGTTTTTGGCGAAATTTTTTCATTAGGAGAATTGGTCGACGGTGTAATGCATAAGTACCCTTTTGAGTACCTGAGATACTTATACATTGTGAATAAAAATACACTTATTCGTTAAGCTTATGTAAAATTAGAAAGGAATGAAATGCAAACCTAAATTATATTTCTTATGATTTTATTAGAAACAGAAGAAGAAAATCTGTGAGCTTTTTTGGAATTGCTATAACTTTATTTTATCAACAATAACTAAAAAGAGAGAGCAAATTACGCAAATGTTTGAACGGTTTTTATTAAATACATGCATATACACATATATGTGTAAATTTACTTTATTTTGTTAAATAAATGTGTTATTTTTTTTTTTTTTTTTTTGCAATAACCTTTAACACGAAAAAATATTTCAGTCTCCTCATTTTCGTGTCAAACGATTTTCACTGTAGTATTTTAAATTATATTCAAATACGTAATAATTTCTTATGTATAACACCCCCTCCCACCACCACCACCACCACTGGGTGATGCTCTATTTAAGATTAAAATTAAACATACTTGACTGAAATATGCAAATGTCGATTTGGGTATGACTGCTACATTAAAGTGTGAAATCTGTTATTTCATAGAATAACTAGGTATTTCATGAAATAACTGGACAAGTCAGTTAAAATATATAAATTATTGGATTCTACGATTTAACTAGGTATTCACAGAATAACGATTGCTTGATCGACTCGAAAATTCTTTGAACCGGTTCTAGCTGCTTTAGGAAGGATTTTTTTTCCGATTAGGAACTAGAGATGACCGAATAAAACAATTGTACGTTGTATACGTCAGCGAGAATTAATTTCCATTGAAGAAGTTCCAAATATTGACAAAACGCTTCGATCTGTTGCAACAGCACAAAGTTGCTGTACTGGACAAGAATTTAAAAAATGCTCGTGTAAAAAAATGTAATTGTAAAAAGTGTGCCTGTTTCAAAAATAATAAGCAGTGCAATCCAAAGTGTTATCCCATAAATCCTTACTGTAGTAAATAATGAAAAGCAAAATAAAGGTATCTCATAAAATTTAAATTAATATTCTCTTACATTTCTGTTTTAAAAAGTTTATACAATGCTTTTATGAAGCAACAGTTTTTCTTCCCAGCAAGCATTTTTGTTAATAATATTTAAAAATAATATATTTTTTGCAAAAGGTTCTTTTTCCCCTTTTTGTTTAACTAATGTTAGCAATATGAGTAATAATAAATTATATCATCTGCTTTCTCTTATTATTAATCAATTATCCATCCAAAACATATAAAATATATTTTTCGGGAGATTTTAGCTATTTATGATCAATTAGTTTATAAAATAACTTTGAAGTCGTTTATTTTTCGCTTTAACGGTCTATCCTTAGATGTTTCATAAAATACCTGGTTGTTTCATAGAATAACTAGGTAAAGTATAAAATTTTGCATCTATTATATGCATCAACTGACTTGTCTAGTTATTTAATGAAATATTTAGTTAGTATTCTATAAAATAACTGAATTATACACTTTAACGGTAACATGACAATTCCAATCAATAAAATTTATTCTACCCCGACAAATTCCAATTTAAAAGTTCTTACAATTCTGTTCATCAACGCTCTCAAATCCATCTTACAAGAGACCCACTTATCTTCAGAGTGATAAATAAAATACAGCAAAGATATTCGCGGTTTCTTAGACAAAAGGCGAAGGGCAATAAATGTCAACAAACAGGGTGGAACTTGATCTACAGAGGTGACAGCTGTCCACTTGCGAGCTGGACCCTCTTGTGTCTACAATCAGCTAATGGAATGGTGTTCTGTCGCAGCTGGTGTTGATGGAGGAAATATGGCCGGGCTGTTTGCGCGGAGAGGAAGGAAAATATGTTCCCGACACTTTATTTATCAGTTGGAATGAAACAGTGTGATGAATTTCTATCGCTTATATCTGTATTATGCCAAAGTTTATATTGGAAAAACGTTAGCCCCGGGTGCTTGTATTTCGAAACATATGGGGAATAACAAATATACATGAAACAGATTTAGATTTATAGTTTTATAAAAAAAATGATAATAAAAAATGCTTTTTATGAATTAAATATTTATGGTAAAAATATACTCCCTCTTTTATACCGGTGCCGATATTATTTTTACCCGAGTATAATATATATAGTGGGAATATGTTTCATTACATTTGAGGTTATCTTAGCGTAAAGGTTGGCCACGGCAACCTAGTGGTTATGGTCACGAACTCATGGCCGAAGAGTCGCAGGTTCGAATCATGGTGCCACTGAGTGAGTGAATTTTGACGTCACACTGTTCAGCTACACGCGGGCTTTTGGCGACGGACCTTGTAATTTTGAACCGTGGTCTAGTGACGAAGAAGACACATGAGTTGGCACCTCCCTCTCTTAACTACCACGCCACACCTACGGAAGGACGTTTGAGTTCTCGATAGATTTAAAGTGCGTCACTCCCCTACACGGCGGGTCATCTGCGGCACTAGTCTCGAACTCATGTCACGCAGGCCACGAGTTCATTACCTTGGCCACTAGGCTACCACGGCTACATGGTGCCCAGTCATTTGACAGAGGTTCAAAATTATGAGGTCCGTCAATGTCTCAAATAAGGAAGGGTTTTTTTTTCAGGGGAGAGGGGCTTTTAGAAATGATATTTTTTTGCAAATTGTTCTTGCTTGGCTATAGTAAGCAGTTCAATCTTTCAAAGATATATTAACACTTACACGGAGATTAAATAAAGACGAATGATTCCACATTTATTTCAAATGAAGAATATAGGAATAGATTGAAAATAACCAATACCAATTAATAATGAATATTAATAATATATTAAAAAATTAGACATACTAATAATTATATTATGTAATATAAAAGAATAATCATATAATATAAATTACTAGTAATTTTATATAATAATATTCATATAATATAGTAATAATTATTATACATAATAATAATCAGAAAATATCATTTAATAGTAATCAATATAGAAAAATCATATAATGTAATAATAATAATTATAAACAAACAACACAATAATAATTATAAATAAATATAATAAAATATAATTATTATATATAAATAACACATCAATGATTATAAATAAATATAATAAAAATAATTATTATAAATAAGTAACACAATGTAATAATAATAATTATATATAATAATAATTGTATTTTTATATTACATTATAAATAAAATAATTATATAACATATATTAAAATTAATAATGAATATCAATTAATAAGTTATTTTACATGCAATATTCCAAAAACTGCGAGTTCCCTTAATAAATTTCATCGAACAAGGAACGTTTAAAAATGCATTACTAAAAAGTAAAATAAAGTGGAAATGCAGGATTTGCAGCAACCCTCATATTCTTTTATAAAAATATACCGGTACTCTCTCTCTCTCTCACCAATGATATTAGAAATACTCATATTCGAAAATAGCACAAAATATAACAGAAGACTGAAGCAGGGTGGCTCGAAGAATAATGCAATGAAAATGGTTCAATTTTTAAAGAAATCGAATTAAAACCCTCTGCAATAATAGGGTTAAGCAGGAGAAAAACAATAAAAATTAACTCTAATATACGTCAAATCCCTACGGCAACCACATCGCCTCACGATAAAAATATCAAGGTAACCATATTATAATGTTATCGCCCATCTAGCCTAACATAAGAACAACTCAGAGCGTAGCACCCGTATATCAAATTAGCACCCTAAAAGAAATTTTAAGAATGTAAACACAAAATACTTAAGGTATCCGACAACTTGCGAAAACGTTTTTTTTTTTTTTTAATTGTGATATGGAGATTTTTTGTTGTTTTTGGATTAACTTAGTACATTTTATTTTTAAAAAATGCTAAAATTGAGAAGAGAAAAAGAAATTATTATTACTAAAGTGGATAACATGGGTCAAAATTTACAAAAAAATAACTAAACGGGGCCCACTCTGTACAAAAAGTTTATGTACTAATTCTCCGTTTTTCAATTTTGATGTGCTATTTTGCCATTCTGAAATGACCTTCAGGATAAAAGATATTTTTATTTTTACAAAAACTAGAGCCCTTTATCTCAGTTATTATAGTGACAAAAAAAATAGTGATTATATTCACATAAGTGGCTGTAAATTATCTAATAAAACAGTGATTAATAAATCTGAAGGTTAAAACACATCTATTCTTATACAGAACAAACACAAAAATTTTGAGTTAATTATTTTCAAAACTTTTTGAGCAATCACTGTCCCCATTGTGGCATTTTCTAAAAAACACATTTCGAGTAAAACGCGTTTTAAAGTTTGGTATATCTTGTTCAAAGTAATGGCATCTGCTTTTACTAAAGGACTTGTAGTTTTTGTTCGAGTGAATAATAGAAAATTAAAAAACACTTGGTATTTTTAAAAGTTTATAATGGCCTATAAAATAAAATCAAAAGTTTCCCGATTTTAGAGTAGTCGGATACCTTAAGAATACACTTTCAGCATATAAATAACTGCTAATTTGATACATTTGAAATTATATAATCTCGATATGATAAACACACCACTTTTACTTTCTTTCCAACACCTAATACCATTTATTTGATGCATCCAAGTAAATTTGTGAAACTGTAATCAAAACCCATTAAAATGATAGAATCAACACAGAGGAACTGTTTAGAATCCAAAGGAGAAAATAAATTGGAGTTACTCTAAACAACATTAAACTTGTTTCAAATAACCCTCGTCACAAAACGAAGGTGAAAAAAGTAAAGGTAAACTAAAAGAAAAGAAGACAGATACACAATTGGGTTTTCTGCCTAAGGGAAAACTCTGGTGACTATTGCATTAAGTTAACTTAATTCGATCTCCAGAATCCATAAACTTTGAAAAGGACGTGTACTTTTCCAAGTACCAAATAATTCTTTAGAATCTATTAATGTGACAGATTCTGTCTCTTTCGTTGTTAGAAAACTGTATTTTGTCAACATTCCTGGATATTTCTTTGTACTAAGATTAAAATATAATTTTTTGTCCCTAATTTAGGTATTATTGCATTTTGTATGGTTATTAAGGTAAACCAACATGATTGGTTTCGGTGTGATTTTAAAATCATTACTAAATAAATGTATGCATGTTTAGTAATTAAAAATCAATACAGTAAAACCTGTTTTTGTGCGGTAGATAGGGACCGCATAAAAAGAAATGCACAAAAAAATATTCGAACATTTCATAAAATTTTACATATAACAAACAACCTCGTCGAAATACTACAGAAAAAAATTTATGTGTTGGATTTTCATGTTTATAAGCATGAAAAAAGTGCACTTAGAAAATACGTCAATTATTTGCGAAATTTATGAGAGAAAGTGCTTCCGTAACAAAATAAATAATTAAATTACATATGAAAGCATTTAGTTTTTCATTGAATACATGGAGAAGTTTTCAAAATGCACATGCATAACTCACTGCTACTCTTCGTAATCCAAAGAACTCATCATCCTGTGATAAATAAGTTCAAAATCGCTTTCGTCACTTGAAGATACAATTTCAATTGATTTATTTTTTGGCATCATAAACTAAGAGATAAGTTTTTTTGCGATGAAGGTTGGTTTGTCAATTGCTTGTAAATGTCACGATAATCAGATATGCATGATCGAAGATATTTTTTAAATTTCATACTCCTTTTGGAATTGATTTCTATTTTAAGAAAATATTTTTCCAATTTTTTGGAAAGCTGTATCCCTGCATATATTTCATCCAATCTCAAAGAATCCAGTTCTTCTTGTCCGTCTTCACAATCTATCAAATTATTGATAATGTCACTGTCATTGAAAGTTTCGTCTTCAATCAAGGGCGGGCTGTTGCCGAGTTGAGAGAAAGCAACTAAAAGTGCATTTGTCGGGAGACTGTTTGTATAACAAATGAACAGAGCGTCTTGAAGTGTATATATGTACATTGCAGTGGCTTAGTGTACACCCTCGCAATCCCCGCTTCGTTGGAGAGCCTAGGACTCTAGGGGCCTAAAGCCTGATTAACAACAAGTACGTATTTACCCAATTTATAAAACATTAAAGGCAAAACGCCTGACTCTTTTCTTCGAGGCTCTAACATTCTCCGCTTCTCCGCGCCACTGGTTCATTGATAGAAAACATTAAAGTGGCGCCAAAGCCATTTAAATTTATATACCAGGTAAAAAAAGTTCGCACATAGAAAATCGCACGAAACAAACCACCCAAAAATAAAATCGCATATAAAAGGACCGCACAAAACCAGGCTGTATTGTACTTTAATTCATCTTAATGAATATGAGAGTTTTTGAAAAATTAATGGGAACAAAAATCCTTTAGGAATAGAAAAATTTTTCAGTATTCGAATGCTCATTGATAACTTAGTGTGTGAGTGCCCATTAGCTATAAAGCAACATGAGGGCTACAGGCGACGGACCTCATATTTTTCAACCATAGTCCAAGTGAAGAGAACAAAACCTGAGCTGCCCCCACTCTAAACTATCACACCACTCCAAGGAGAGGACTTTGATCCTCGACCGATTTAACTAGCAAAGCCCCTCTACACGGTGGGTCTTCAATAACACTAGGGTGCGAACTCATGACACACTGGCAACCAGCTCGTGACCGTAACCTCTAGGCTACCATGACCTTTGTATAAAACTAAATTAGGTACGTAATTATATATGTAATTGTACAATAAAAATGTATGTGTAAAACAAGGGGGCAAACACAAAGGCTAACTCGGGCCAGACTAAAAAGGTTTAACTTAAGGTGGGGCACAAAAAAAACCCAATATTCATAGAAACGTAAGTTTATTTTGAATATTACTTATAATAAATATAAATAAAACACACACAACAAGACAAATTTAATGCTTACGTCTTGACACTTGACGTCTCTTCTCTACTTTTATCTTTCCTATTTCGGGGGAGAAATTTTTTTATTTTATTATAAACTAGCTGGTACACCCGTTATTTGCAGGGTAATTGAAAAATTAAACAGTACAGATTGAAGGATAAAGAATTTTTTAATTGCAAACTAAACAAAAAAAGCTTTTTGCATATCTCAACTGAACAAAAAAATTACATTTGTTAAATTTGAAATCTGAAGGTCTAATAGCTGATAAAAAGGATTTTTTTTATATAACGCCCCGTAGCTCTCTTGTGGGTCGATTTTTGAAAACACCTTCCTAAGCTAATCTCTGCTCAGCAAAAACAGCACATTGTTACAAATTTTATGTAATGAACGCTTAAAATAGAGTAAATAATTTATATCAGGATGTGTAATACGTTAATAATACTTTCTGTTGTATTTATTTTATGTTAAAACTGTACTATTCGCAAGCAATGTCGTGTCTTATATTATAATGGTCATTCAATGGAAACACAGCGAAATGTCCTCGATAGAGCCAAGTTGGCATCATTTTTGGCGACCACATTGGCAACTTGGCGGCTGATTGAACGGTGCAGAAGTTGCCTAACTGTAGTACCACCTGGTGGGGAGCTGCAACAAAGAGGGTAGCACAAAAACTTTCTCCACAAAAAAATACATACACAGGCCAATTTTCATAGTGCTTGGTTGAATGGTGTTGGAGTATAAAGTGATTTCATGTATACAAGCATCCATTTATATAGACATAGATTAATGTGTGTGGATATACTGGTTGGGCCGCAAAAATATTCGTTGCGAACCGCGAGTTTGACACTTCTAGTGTAGAATAATATAGTATAGTAGAATAATGTATTTTAGTCCACAGGTATATAATTTATTATAGTACTTTACGGTGTAATAAATTCGACGTAAATACCATATGCAGAACTTTGGTGTAATATTTAATAATTTATTGTCTTATATTTACTTGAAAACCATGGAGGAAACAAAGATACTTAAAACTCATATGAAATAAAGAAATTAAAGCATATGTGACGGATCTATCCGCGACTATATTAATACCTTGGGAACTCTTCTAGGGAAAAATAATTTAATTCAACCAACTTTCGCCGACCAAGAAAGCATGATTATCTAAATGAAGTATATTATAAAATTCTGTTTTCGCTAGTTTGTGCGTTGGCACATTGGAGTTGGCAAGTAGGAGTTAGTTTGTTAGTTGAAGACTGAAAGATAGTGGAATTATTAAGAGGTCTTGGAGTTGTCCAGAAAAATGGATTACACCAGTGGATCCAACGACATTGATCAATCCCGATAAAGATAACCTGCAAGATTCCAGTGTAGAATCCGATGCATAAAAAGTACAGGTATCGTGAGCTTGATTAATTAGAAGTTTACTTATTTGTGTGCGACGTAGTTTATATTGAGCGCATTTAAGCTGTCTTAGATTCAGTTGAAGGTCCACAGTAATATCCCCGTGTTATAGAATCTCCCCTCCGCGCTCTACTATTTAATCGCATATCTTAATTAGATTGTTATTGTGTCTGATTGATATTTTGGTAACAATAAATTAATTAAATTTAAATCATGTCTGTTGATCATTCAGTTTCTCCCACACATCTGGCCGGGTCTGTGGGTAGAAAAGGGGTTTCAGATGTAAGCAGGAACCGACAGGTATTACACATATCAACAGCATCTTTCGAAGAAAATTTTATAGTTTCATTTAAAACACAATATCTTAAAAAAAAAAATTTAAAGAAGCAAATTTTGATAATTAGTCAGGAACATAACGGCACGCATAGTTCTAATCTTTTAATTTTAAAAAGGAAATTTGTTTTTAAAAATAAATTAAATAAAATCTATCGGAAAGGACTTGATTGAATTCGCCTCTTCTGTTTGAATTTGAATCTTTCAGAAGTAGATTCTTATGTGGGTTTTTTGGTTCCACTCATTTGATAAAGTTCGAAGCATTTATTTTGCATCTTTACTTGAGTTTTTGGAGTGCTTCTCCTAAAACTTTTTCCACTTTACAGTAATATGAATGAATAAAATGCTACGTGAATGTACACACACTTTTCTTTCATTCTCTACAACTAACTTCACATTTTGTTTTCACATCAAAGAAGAGAAAGGAATTTATCAAAAGATATTTGATGTAGATATAAACTAATTAAAATATTTAATCAGCATAACTTAAAATATTTTTGGAAAACGTTTTCAAATCTGTTTGTAGAGTTTCCATATACTAAGATTGGTAAAGAAATGTAAATTCTTTAACCCATTTAGGACCTGGCGATTTTTTCCAGTTAAGCCTAACTTCATTTAAAAATCATTAGTGTAATAAAATATGCTGAAATTGATAGTTTATAATCATTCCAAACTCCAAAAATTCTAAATTAAGATCACACATATACATGATTAAGGGCCTCAGAGAGGGCAAAACCCAATCTCAAATATGATACCGTGTTCCCTGAAGTGATTTTATTTATGTGATCAAGGTCCTGAACGGGTTAAAGAATATTAATAAGTAATAATTATATTACTAAGTATAATTTGGTTATATTCATGAAATATAAAATATATATATATCAATAAATAACATAATTTTACGTCTAAAACAATGAGAATCAAAACATAAACAAAATAATTATCAACAGCAAAATAAATTTGCAAAAGGAAGTAAGAAATAAATAAAGATCAAAGAATAGCGTAAAAGCAATTTGTAGCATGACTGAAATTAAGGACTGAATGAATGTGGGTGTGTGTGTAATTTGGCTTTGATTTTGTACTATTATTCCGATCCTATGTAAATTTAATACCGTACCTGTATTCAATGTTGTTATATTCACCACGTGGGTTTTGGCTTTTGGCATTGGTTATATATCCGCGCTATGTTGAAAATTTCGCTGAAGGAGAAGGTTGAGATCCATAAACATTGTTTAATCTATTTCACTGTCCTAACCAGTGACAGCTCGAATATAATAGTTTTTCCGTACCCAGGCTAAATTTTTTTGGTTTGTCATGGTTCCATGCTTGGTTCTTGCGATCGGATCTTAAGATTCTTAGGTTTATTTATGTACTCTAATTATATATTACTTTATTTATATATATGTCGTTTTGTAGAGAACATCAAAATTTTATTTTAACCTGTCTTTATTCCATGAAATCATTTTGTAATCTTGATTTTGAAAAGAGAGAGATGACGACATGTTAAAATCAAGTGGTCACTAAAGCCAGATGTCTGTTCTAAGTACATTCCTTATTGAAGAGGTATATCTGAAATTTAGGTATAAAATTAATGGTAGGAGTGGTCGAAGATCTTAAAGCCATGTGTTCTTCATTCCTGAACTGTAATAAATTTACTTGAAATGTAACGGAAAATAAAATTAGAATGTCTCAAGATTTAATTTTAAACTAATTTAAATCCTACCACTATTAACACAATAAGAATTCAAGAAATGTATATGTTCCACAAAAAGGGATAGTCAAATTTCTTAATTATATTACTATAATATTTATTCTAATTGATTGGAAATTAAATGCATTTAATTAATACGTTTTTACATACAGATAAGTGAACAATTGAAAATTAATTTCATACGTATGTAAATTAACACAAGATTCTCGTTCTATATATTTAACAATTACTTTTTTTCTGCTTTCAGACTATACATTCAACTAAATGCACCCAAAGATTAGTTTCTAACTCTAAGCAAACATGTTTTAATAATCCAAAAAGAAACAAAGAAAAAACTTCACAAAAGTAAATCATTTCTGGAAAACTGAAGATTTTTTGTTATGTAAAACACAATTATTGTGAAACTCAGTAAACTTCTTTGAAATTGAAATTTAAAAGGCTTTTACAATTTCTGCATGCAACTAAAAGGCTTCGTTCATTACTATTTTGTTACATCAATACTTTCTAAAAAAACAATAAAAAAGGCAATAACTAGCGAGTGTATTTCAACTTATTTAATTTTTTAAAGTTGTTTTGCTCCTTTACAACCTTTTAGCTTTCACTCTAGAACATTTTAACAAAGTATTCCTCCACACGCAAGTTATTTACAATAACACTCCTGATTCTAGCTTTCTTTATCAGTGTTTTTCTCTCAATTTTTCAAACAGGATAAACCTTTGAGTCTACTCAACAGCATCTCGTGCTCAAAGTAGTACGAAGCCTTTATATATGCTTTTTTAAAATGATACTTGATTTTAGGTTCAAAACAAACTCTTTTTTGCTTCTAACTAATAGAATATGCAAGGAAAGAAAAAGAAATAAAGCTCAAAGTAATTTCTAAAGTAAATGAAGAAAGAAACATAATGGAACACATAGGCTGGAAATTCTTTTGAGCTCAGTGCAAACTTGAAACATAGTGAAAAACAAAGAAAGAAAAAGATTTAAGTTGAAGTAGTGTACAAAGATAAATTTGCTTTTCATTTCTCTGCGTTTTTATTGTTTGTCATTGTTAATAAGATTTATGTGATATTAATCCTTACAATTCATTTGAAAATAATTTTATTTGTCAATAGACAGTTATTAATCTTAGAGATAGAACTCTGGAAAGGGATTTGGGTTTATGT
Source organism: Trichonephila clavata (assembly GCA_019973975.1). Classification (NCBI taxonomy): domain Eukaryota; kingdom Metazoa; phylum Arthropoda; class Arachnida; order Araneae; family Nephilidae; genus Trichonephila; species Trichonephila clavata. The sequence goes on from BMAO01007863.1 coordinate 33,095, forward strand.
TTGCTTTTCCCAAACTGTTTGCGAATATCACGAAAGATTAATAGGTAAATTTTCGTTTTGTTTTTTTAATAAGTTTTTCTTATTTAAACTTATAAAATGAAATCATGTAATTTATAATATTAATTTCAGGTTTTAATTCAAGCGTTTTTCAGTGTTGTACAAAGCAAAATTTCAGGGTTTTTTTTACAAAAATTATACGTGTTTGGCATGTTAAATGCTAATTAATATTCAACCGAAGGTAATTTATTTGGAAGGGGAGGGGTTAAATTATACGTATGATATTATTCACCAATTATATTCAATAGGAGAATGCATGTTAAATGTAATCACTAGAGTTTCATAGAATTTAAACCTGACCTAAGACACTTGTATGTCTTCCTGTAGTTCTGAAATTCAGATACAATCTCAAACTTGATAACTGGATTGTCATGCCCAAATACCAAGTGGTTATAATTAAAATTACAATATTCAGAGGCCTGTAGAAACCGTTCTGGTTATCAGATTTTGACGAAACTTGGAATATATATTGTATGAACCATGGGGAAAAGGTTTCTGCAATAAAAAGAATTAGTACAAATTTTCTCCACCAGATGGCTTTTATCGAATATTCCTTAGGCAAATCCGTAAAACCTCTATATAAACTTGCAGACCGATATATAAACTTGTTTCATCCGATTTAAATCCCTGTGATTTCTGGTTTTGAGGATTTCTAAAAGACCGTGTTTATAGCAGAGGAATTAGGACTTTACCTGATTTTGAGCTAAGCATTATACGCCAATGTGGCTGAAACTCTCGTGAGTGTCTTCCGCTGCCATTGAAATTTTATAATGCGCTTTCAACACGTTATTGATGCTAATTGAGCAAATATTGAGCATATTAGGAATTTAATAAATTTTAATGATTCTAACATATCATTTGGGCATCACATTTCCTCCTAGTGATCACAATTTGAACTTTTTTTATCTATTTTCTGTCCGTTTTCTGACCCCACTCGCGATGGGGAGAAAGTTGACAGTATGAAAATAAGAAAATATATGAAATGCAGCGTTTAACATATTAATACCTCCTTGAACCCAATTCAAGGTTCAAACGTAAGAAACTCACATTAACCGCTATACAGCAAAAAGTAATCAAGATACATTAAAACATACTAGATTCCTAAGTCACTTTGAAAATTATAAAATATAATCTAGACAAAATTAAATCCCGAGATTATTATTTCGAATCCTGAATTTGAAACCACCTGGGATCCAAGGCTAAACCCTTATTAAAAGGAAAATAATCCTGGCATATTTTTACTTTATTTATCTTCTTTAAACTTTTCTTCATCAATCATCTATGGAGACTGGTGATATTAATTGCATATTGGCAAAGACAATAAATATTTCTTAAAAACGTCTTCTGAATGTTAAAATATTGATTATATTTGTATCACAACATTTATTATCTTAATTTCTTTCAAAATTGAATTCCTTCACTATATTTAAAACATTTAAACAAAGAAAGAAAATAGGGAGAAAAAATTTTATTACATATTTTTTAATTTGATATTAAGTTGAATATAGCATATTTTTCAAAATTAGAAGACTATTTCCAAAATATATAAAGAGTGTAAAGCCTTCTCGTCAGCAAGCATTTTTATTTGATGTACACATACCAGATAAAGGACAGATTCGAACAATTCAACATAATTCAGATCTTGTAATTAAAAACTCCCAATCGAAAATGACAGAATTTGTATTTTGGCTTGTCACAATTGATACAACGAAGGTCTTAGAGAGAAGGGAAACATTAATTCTCTCAAATTCATGATTCAATCCCAAGCGAACAGTACGTTTATAGCAATTACTGAAATGCTTACAAATACTTGATTCTACACTTCATATCAAAATACCAATAGTTCACTTTGGGTATCCCAAAAGGATCGTTCAGTTGACGCTCGGATCAGTCACTGATGGGATAGTTGTATACTGAATAAGCAATTGGGATAAGGAAAACATGGGCAATGTCTGATACTTAAATGTTCGATTTCCTGAATAATGTCGTAACCTATATATATATATAGACAGTCGACTCTCGTTAATTTGAAGTTGAAAGGACCAATGAAAATCATACATCTGAGTTCGAATTATCAAGAGGGTAGGAAAATTCCCAAAATACAGAGCAAAATTTTCCAACACATTTAAATTTGAAACCTGATAAAACAAGTCATGTAAGAAATTATTTAAGCATTTTAAAAGCTACATTAGCTAGCAAATATTATACAGAGTTAAAAGTCTCTGTACTAAAAGAATTACTATTATTAAAAAATTATCGAGAGAATACATACAGTACATAATTAACTTCTTGACGAAAAATCTTACCTAAAAATTGGTTTAATCCAGCGTTTCAAACTGGGTGTGTCTCTGGGGCTTGATAATCACCTGAGGAGGCGCGGAGCAGTATTGAAAGCCAAAACAAAAGATTATTTAAAAATTATTCATATTCGAAAGTAAACAAACAAAATACGATCTGACATAATAAGAAATAAATACATTCATAAATGTATCAATACTGCTCAATGTATTTTACAATTATTTTAGCAATACTGAGTTAAAAGAACAATTTAATAGTTGCCATTGATCCCATGTGTAAGCACGCATATAAATTATAGCAAAATGAAGCCTCAATGTTATGGGTTTTATAATTAATCATTTTCGCCGATTGAAAGAGATACACGATTTGCTCAATGTCACACCGTTTACACTTCCTCAATGTCACCGTTAGACGTAATGTATTAGGGGGAGATTGAAGAAATCCTTGCAATGCTGTCGAGGTCTTTATTGCATTCCAAAACCTTCAGAAATTCATAAAATATTCCAAAGAACAGGAAGATAGGAGAAGTAATCATATGTCCAGCGATTAATGCTTGGACAAGACAAGCATACGAAGTTAAAGTCGAATTGTAGCTTAGTGTCAAGTAGTGGCTATTGAATTTAATACATTGGCTATTGTTTGGAGGAGGGCCGATGAAAATTAGGCATTGAATATTGGGTCGTAATATTACAAGTTTGTACACCGGTCTTAATCTTGCTAACGGATTCTAGCACACTGCACCAATATTCATTGGTTCTCGGCAGGGTCCAATCTAGGTGATTTTATTTGGTGACTACATGGCATGAGTCACACAGATGAATCATAAATCGTCATATACCTGCACGCAAAATAAACATGCATTTCATAAACGCATCAGCATCAGTCTTCTTTCACAGAGTCAGCCCACTTGAAGAACGAAGATAATCTTTCGAAACGGACAAGATAAGACAAGCTCATCAGAGGTAGTAGTACAAAGAGTAATAAAACAAACATATACTCCAACCTGTTGTACAGCTACATGAGTATAAGTGTATCTGTTAGGTAACTCAGTTCAGTGTTTCAGTCTGGCCAGCCAGATTACTCGAATATTAGTGTAACGAAGATTTTTAGTCAAATCAAGGCTTAGATCTTCTATAGTTATAGTCTGCATGAAGGTGAATGGTACCGGTAAAAAATAATATTATAATATTAGATATTAAAAATTTAAATCAGCACCACTTACTAACTTATTATTTCCTTATACATCTTCAAGATTAAATTTATTACCCGTTCGGGAATGAAATCACTGGTTCTAACTTTGCTTGGCTCAACCATTACATTATTACCTAGTATTTCAAATATACCTCTTCAATAAGGAATGTACCTGAACACATCTGGCTTTGAGTGAGCCGGACTCTTGATTTTTCACGTGTCCGCTTCTCTACAAACAGATTACAAATGATCTCATGGAATAAAGACGGTTAAAATAAAATGTCTTGATGTTCACTGAAAACACAACATATATATATGTTACTGCAAAGTATATAATTCAGTTATTTCTGTAGGAATAACTAGGTATTTCATGAAATAAATCTCAGGACAAGTCAGTTAAAGTATATAACAGATGAAACATTTCATACATTACCTAGTTATTCTATTTAATAGCTAATTATAGACCATTAAAGTGAAAAATAAACGACTTCAAAGTTATTTTACAAATTAATTGATCATAAATAGTTAAAACCTCTCGGAAAATACATTTTATCATATTGCGGATGATTAGTCGATAAATAACAAGGAAAAGCACATTATATAACTTATTACTGCTCATATCGCTAATATTGGTTAAACACAAAAGGAGAAAAAATAGAACATGTTTTGCATCTGTTACTGGTACAATTAAGTTTTCTGCTCCTTGGAACTTCAAGGATATCAACTGGAACGTTAACGTGATCCACCAAAAATGTCCCCGAGAGCTACAGCTAGATCGCTATCAACAGTTTGACGATCTCTGTTATTACATTTAGTGTTAGTGTTATCAAAATATCTCTAATTCAATAAAAATCTCAGCGACTTACAATCTATGACGGTCATGATAAAGACAAACACGTGTTCTCCATTGAATTCAAAACAGACATCAAACTCATTGTGCTTGTTGTTCTATTTGTAAGACTTGGATAAAACTTCAAATTTTATAATTGGTTAAAATGTTCAAATATTATAAAATAAAGTTCTTCAAAATATTTTAAAATTGAAAAGAAATATATTTTATGATTTTACTTTCAAATAAAATGATTTTTGTTTGCCTATGAGCATTATTGTTGTTGACAAATTTGTATTCTTTAAGAGAAAGTTTCTGAAAAGATCAAAAGTTGGCAACAACTAAACTCATGAACTGATTAGCTGGAAATACATGATTGTTTTTATCGTGTGACTATCACGTCACAAGATACTTTGAACTGGTTGGCTAAACACCCGTGGTTATCATCATCATGTGACCAATGATGTCACATGTATTGAGCACAATCTCATTAAAGGTAATTTTTAAGAGAAAAAACATATTAAAATAAGCACTCAAATTGTGCGTGGTAAGGCCGACTTTAAAATTTGTATTTTTTGTTAATTTGGCTAGCGCCAAGGCAACCGTCATTTGGGTTGTCGAAATAATTTGCAAAACTTCATTGTAGTTCAGGCTGCGATTAGCAGACCTGGTCTCAAACTTCATTAAAGTTTAAAATATGTCCAGCTTATTTATTTTGACAAATTTACTCTTGCCTCCAGTAAGTACAATACAACAAAAGTATGTTTCAAAAAGAAACAAATGGCGCAATTCTCCATTAGTTAAAATCTGCACTTGATGTCTTTATAATGATGGTTCATGACGACAAAGTTAATTTTTTAATATAAAAACTTGTTGTGAAATATAAAAATGATATAATAAAAGTATTCTCTAAATTTTTCTTGAAATATAATCCAGTAATCCTGTTTTTAAATAATGCATTCAGAACAATCAAAATCAGTACTTCAACTAAAAGCATCCCATATAATAAACAGTTAAAAGACAAGAAAAAAAAACGACTTGAAATAGTATTGTGAACACGTCCAAGTAGATAAAAGGCTCAAGAAACTATAAAAATCCAGATGCACTCTTTAAAAGTTCTTTTTTACCCTTTATTTACTGAGATTTCTTCCATTAATTTTGTGTTTTAACTGGTGAATACAAAAGAGCAAAAACACAATAACTTAAGTTTATGAAAGCCATAAAAGAAAATTTATTACTTTCCAAAGCCGGAAAAAAAGAACAGTTCCTTTCACATGAAAACGCTAATTACCTTTAATGGAATAAAATAAGAAGAGATATTTTTATTTGTCTTTATTCAGGTGTGTATTAATAGGTTAATTTTTATAAATGATAATAGATTTTCTTTTTAATTTCATGCCACGCTGGTTGCAAAAGAATTAAAAACTGGCCATTTCATTCGCTTATTAATTTACATTGTAACTCAACGGTTTTTATTTAAGATTTCAGGTGATTGGTTAAAACTTTTGTTTAATTGTTTCCCTAATTTTATTTCTTTGTTTTAATTTGTTCTAACTATTCAATAATTATATTTTTCCATACTTATAATATTAAAATTAAAAGAAATATATTATGAAAAGCATCAAAGCTATCTCTATATAACAAAAGACTTCCAAATTTTCTTCCAAAAAGAAAAATTTCAACAAGAATGCAAGGATAATATTTTTCTGAAATTATTTTATAAGTAAGCATATCTGAGAAAGTTTGATAATGTGTAAAGGAATTTTTCTCTTACTTTTTTTTAATTTTATATTTCTGTTTCACTTTTTGTTCCATAACCCTACATCTTCTAAAAATCCTTAAATCTTATTTTAAATTTACTTATACATATTCAAAAATGATGAGAACTAAATTTTCCTAGATAGTCACGGACGTAATTGAAAGAAGTGCTGATGAAAGATCAATGGCATAAATAGCCTTAATTTTTTTAACTCTCCAGAACAGAGATTTCCAAAGGGATTCAGATGGGCTACTTCCAAAGATTCTCAACGTGGGCATTTGAGGCTGGGGTAAAGACCCAGAAAATATTAGGTGCCAGCAGATGGCACTGAGGGCTTGGAAGATTATCCAAAGTATAGCTCCTAAAAAGACCAAAAACACGCTGATTATATACTAAACAAAAGTAAACTTTAATACTGTACACTGTTTAATTTACAAGTTGATTGTATGTTTGTATTTCTAAATCGTTTCTATATCACATATAATGAAAATCCACAAATACGTAGCGTTCAAGTGGACGAAAACTTAAAGATAACATTAGCATCCAGAGCTGTATAACGAATGATATAGTAAATTTTATTTCAGGACGAGTTGTCTTGTCTTATAGAAAACAACAGTCCACTACTTTTCATTACGTATATTATCCAAGAAACATAAATATTTTAAACCAGGAATTAACGAGTGATTTTTAAGACGAAACCGTCCATTTATATTTATTTGAAAGTATTTATATTTATTTTGAAAGCACAGTTTGTTATGAATCGCTTACATCATCAAACTCCTGTCTATCTTTTTACAGGTGGGGCTGAAACTTTATTCACTATTTTAAATGGAAAATAAAATCAGTCGCGTTTCAATTCCAACAATATCCTATCTATGACTAAAATATAATATTACACATTTAAATATATTTGTGGTAATAGCTATTTGTGATTCTCGCAAACAATGAGGCTTTAGGAAAACATTAAATTAAAAATATATTCTATTAGTAATAGAACATTTTTAAAAATTTAACTTTGTTTTCCATGTATTATGTACAGTCTTATTTCTAGAGGGAGGGGATTTGTAAAGCAACATTCTTGAATAGGTGGTATCGAAATATTCAAAAGAAAAGCCAGTTCAAAAAGGTTGGGAACCTATGGCCAGCATGAAAGTCTATGGTAGCTTAAAATTTGTCACAGCAATTCTTTTTAGTTCTAAAGGCCTAAAGGAATTGTTATTATATATATTTATAAATATAACTTTAAATCTTAGTGTAGAATACTGTTGTGCGTGTGGTGCTATAAAATAATAATACATTCCTGGAGTCCTAGGTCATTTTCCTGGATTTATTGGTAACAATAACTAACAATAAACTTAACAATCTTTAACAAATTAAACCAATACTTAATTAGACTTGAAACCAATTTAGAATTTCATATTCAAGATAAAAACTTAGTAAACAACGGCACCTGGTACGTCAGAAGCCAAGAATTACATAAACATCAGCCCTCTAGTTATGCTGAAGCCAAGTTCAAGATCCAATCAGAGATGAACTGTTACATATGGTTTCTATCAAGATAGACCACGTGGGTTCTGAGGGTGCGCCCAACCATGCTCCACCCACCTGCATCCACCCGGTCCATAATTCACAACACTTAATAAAATATATTATAAATAAATTATAGTTTAAAAAACTAAAGAACACCCTCTTAGAGTTAATCGAATTAATTTGTAACTAATATTTTATTCACCAAATCTGGAAATGGGATCTGAAATTAGTCGTCAGATGCCGGACGAGATATGAAAATGGGAAATCGTTAATCCTGATGATTCTGATCGGGACAATGGAGCAAAATTATTAAATTATTGGTTTGATATCGATCCAGGACAAGTGAGCTAAATTTCGAATTAATATGACCTTTTAAAGTGGGTAACAATTGAGTTCAAAGATTCCGTTAGATACAAATGAAGCTTATAAAAGGGTGTTAATATTAATAAACATAGTTAAATGAAATAGTGACAGTCTTAATTCAATTTATTTTTTGTGCTAATTCCACATTATCTATAACTGCACACGCACATTTAATTTTAAAATCAGTTTAATTATAAACAAATGTAACTTATTATATATATATATATACACTCTTCTATATTGTTTAATTCAGGACGGAGATTGCTTTTTGAAATTCTCATCACACATCAAGTTACGCAGATCTTTGCGCCTTGCAACGTTGCACACCGTACTAGAAGCGGTCGTCCGCGCTTGGTGGAAGCTTTGAGGCTTTGGTGGTAGCACTCTAGTCAAAGCAGTCAAGGACAGAATTCGTCGAAATTCTTAACGAAAGATTCTCATTGTTAAACAGACGAACGTGTCAAAAAACACAATTGTACCATATAGCACGAAGACCTTAGACTAAGAGGTTGTCGAAGAATAATTCACCATTTTCTGAAAATATAGTTCAATCACCAGATGTACCTTAAAGCAAAAGTACTGTTACTCTAGCATGTTCATACTTTTGACGTTCAAATTTTTTCAAACACCATATTGACGATGTATACGCACGGAATGTCCAACAAGCAAAAGAGAATAAATTCATTTCTGTAAGAAAAAAAATTAATACCATGATAAATGTTATCAAGGCACTGTCTTGGAACTAATAATGGAACCCTGAACGTAAACCTGTTCAATGAAACCGATTGGACATTTGATCAGGACTTTGCTCCTTCTTATAAGACCAAGATAACCCAGCGGCTATTGAAACAGAATATGCCAGACTTCATACAAAAGTAAAACTGTCCTTTCAACCGCAGGCACTTAAATACATTCGACTACAAACTGTAAAGGACAAAGTAAATTGTGCCGAAACGGCATCACAATTTGAACAGTCTTGAACGTTCTTTAAGAAAGCAGCGCGCGCGCGAATGAAATTTCCATGGAGTTAGAACATTCCTTGGAATATGAGTGACCAGTGAGAGTGAGAGCTATATTTACATCACATTATAAAGCTGCACGACAGCTATTGGCGACGGACCTCGTAATTTTGAACCATGGCCAAGTGATGAGGACGACACCTGAGCTGGCATCCACCTTTCCCAACTTCCACGTCATCCCAACAGGAGGCCTGAGCCTCTGCAGATTTAACGTCCCACTCTACATGGAGTGTCTTCAGCTGCACAAGACTTAAACTCAGGACAAACCAGCCACGAGTCCGTTACCTTGACCACCTAGCTACGCGGCCACAGGTGAGTGGCTAACTGGTTGATGTCAAAATTTATAATTTTTAAAAGTAAATTAAAATTAAAATATTTAGTTTTAAATTTGACATAAATTTTTATTTCACCCTTTGCAATTGTATCAGAATCTATGATATTATTATATAACGATGATTGTTTATATGATGACGTAAATTGAATATCATATCTTTCTGTGAAAATTCTCATCCCCTTAAATGTCATTTTTGCCTTTACCGTTTTAAACGCCCATCTTTTATTGCGTATAAAAAAGCATAATACTTAACAGAATGCAAAAATGTAAGAATTCTATTTTAATTTTTATTTTTATATAAAGTTTTCACACTATTTTTACTTTACAATTGCTGGAACATCAAAACTCCTAAATGTTTGTTTTTTATAAGTACACTTTATACATGCTATGAGAAATGTCTTCATATATCTTAAAACAATTTCTCTCATACTTACAAAAAAATTTCATGTTCGTACCTCTTTTTCAAGTGGTTGAGAATTTTGTGTGTGGGCGCATGTATATATACGCTCATACAATTTGAAGCATAGTGTATTACTAAGTCTTACATTGCAATGGGGACAGAGATAAAAGCGGCTTTTTTGGATTATATTTCCAGTCTCATTTCTTCTCAAGCAACAAATTACACATTGCCTTGCCAATCCCTGACGATTATCGAATATTTTAAGAATCTAAATTCGTACCTTCAATGAAAAATTCCCGACTTCACCACAAAGAAAAGCCCGGATGAGAAGTATTTCAGTACCGTAGAAAAGCTACATCTCTTAAAAATACAAGCACGAATAATCTCACCAGAAGAATTAAAAACACGTGCAAATCAAGAATAGAAAAAAATATATCAGTGCCCGTACAGCGTACGGGGTGAATCAGTTTTGGCCAGCTTTGGTGTACGGGCAAACCAATTAAAGGGTTAAAAATATTTCTCTACAACGAATAGAATTAAAACTCTTATCACAATTCATTAAAAGGTTAAAACAATGTAAAACTGTCAAAATCCTAAGAATTAACATAGTTCTCAACATCAATAAACTCCTTTCGAAAAACTGACAAAAATTGAAAGGCAAGAGTTTATAGGTTTGTTTTTTAACCAATGGGATTGTTTTAAGAGTTCCATAATTAAGAACTTATATAAATATTATAATAATGTAAGCTAGATGGTTCTTATAATCAAAATGCTACCTCATTAAAAAAACTGTAGTAACATGAATTTTTAATGATTTATTATAGTTTAAGAAAATAAATCAATTAAATAAAGACAATAGCAGAATTAGCTGCTTTTCTAGAGAGACTAGTAAAACTAGAGAGTTTGCCAAAAATGAATCCTAAAATTCGTTCTAAAATATCAAAAGCTAATGCAAGGCTAAAATTTTAGAAAATTTGATAGTAATATAGTAAAAATTATTTATCCAAAAGAGTTATATTTAAAGAAAATTTTTCCGTACATACTTAGTGCTTGATCAATAGCAAAAAAATATTACAATAAGCGATTGCATGAAATAAGTCTTTTTTTTTTAAAAAAAAAATTATTATTATAACCAAATAAAAAACTTTTAAAAAACATAAATAAAAAGTCGAGTGGCGGAAAAAATTAATTACTGTATGTAACAAATGATATCGCTCAATTCTATGAAAAAGAAAAAAATTAAAAAGGGTTTTTTTAAATATTCTTAAAGGAATCGCATCACAAAAATAGTTTTAATCCTCGCGTGCTCATTTAGTATTTCATAGAAAAATGAAATCTACGAAAAAAATCGTTTTCTTAAACTAAAAAAAAAAATTTTTAAAGAACATATTGTTCATTTGGCGAGAGTTTTTTTTCTATATTCTCTTTAAATTATTTATTTAAACGAAGTGTTTACATTATTCTACTTTTAGAATATTTTTCTCGGCGAAACAATATTTTATTTTCTTCTAATTGATCCAGGAAAATAAGAATGGACATTTTTGGGGAAAAAATTTTACTTTTTATCTCTATATAAAAAGTATATGCATTTGCATTTCAATAAATAAATAATCTTAATTGAAAGAATTTAATAATGTAAAAGCTTATATATATAAGCAATTTAAGCAAAACAAAATGATTGAAATAAATGGTGAGAAATAAATTGTAAAATAAATAACTAAGTTCTGTCCTTGTGTTTATTTTAATAATTCGAGAAATAAGCTAGTATTTACTGTGGAAGTATATACTTATGCAAGCATTAGAGTTTTTAATTAGAAAAGTTTAATATTTTAAATAGATTCCAATGTTTAATAATTAGGAGTGCTATCAGTGAGGGAGTATGGAAGACTTACGAACGTTATATTAGAATTTAATTTCATTTATTATTAAAAATTTCAATGTTTGAAATTCCATAAATATGTTTTGTTCTTTACTTTTATTTTAAAAGAGATATTGACACTATAACATTTGTTTTCGAAAACTTGCATTTTTAAAAATATGTTTGCCAAAAATTTCAATTATTTTTCAAAGAAATGGATTGAGTTTTCATTACCAAACAAATAAGGGTTTTCCCCCTCTTTATAAGTACCTATTTTTTTAACCTTCCGATTTTTTTTAAAAAACGCATTCGAAATATTTCTTAAAATAATAAGAACTTTTCTACTAAAAAAAGAGTAGAAACAAGCTCAATTATATATACTCAATGAAACACTTTTAAATATTGCTTTTATATTTTGGCAGAAGTTTTAAGAACTCTTCATCGAAAGTAATAAATATTACCTAATCACCTTCTACAGTTTTTCGCATTGGATTTTTATGGAAATATTCTAAAATATTCTTAAGTGTGTTGAAATTGAAATGAATAAGGCAAGTTAAGGAAATAAAACCAAATTCAAATGTTTATGCTTTGTTTTATAAAAGCAGTAAAAGTATTTCGTTAAGCAAAAATTGTTAATATAAATAATTTTAATTCTTTTTAATATTGTGAAACGATAGACATTTCATAGAATTGTGGAACTTTTATTAAAATCGGGTTCACATTTTTAACTATCACTAAGAAACTTTAGATAAGGCAAATTACTCGAAAACTACGATCTTATGATTAATAATTGTAGCTTAGCAAAAAAAATCAAAATTTGCATTAAAATTTAGTCCTGAAAAAGTTTCAAATGAGTTCCTCATATAAGATGGCTGAAATAATAAGAACACCATGAAGAGAAATTACTAATCAATTATTTTTCTTTAAGAAGGCAAAAAGAGAATTATGCATATATTTATCAAAACATATATAAAGTTAAATTTCAATTTTTCTTACTAAAATAGTTTGATAATATACGAAAAGCCTGAACTTTTTATATTAGAATCTGAATAAGTTCCTTCTAGAAGGAAAACTTGACAAAGAAATAAATTTAAAAATCTTTATTACTTATTCTTATTTTGACAAAATTCTGAACGTTTTTAGAGACAAAATCTGAAGTATTATCAATCAGAAGGAAAAGACAAATTATTAATATAATATAATAATATATATTATATATAAAAAAAAAAAAAAAAAAAAAAAAAAAAAAAAAAAAAAAAATTTATGTACATATTTTTAGCGTAGTAAATTACTATATAATAATTTTTTTATCATATTTTTTATATAGTTATATGACAACGAATCACAAGCTTTCCTTTTTTTGTGGTTTCATCTGTTGACAATGTATTTCAATTTTTCTTTCAACATTTTTATTATAAAATGTTATTTATTATTCTCAATTTCGAAGATTTTAATTCAGAATAAGTTTTAGAACTTGGCAATCTACCCAATTAGTCTATAGAGAATACTGTTGCTAAGATATAAATTTTGATTAAATTTTCCTATTCTAAAAATTTTTCATCATTCTTAGTGAATTCCCATGACTAAGAAATGAAATAAACTAGTTGACATCGTTAATAGGATTTACGAAGCATCGATCCTTCTGTATACAAGTATGAAAAATAAGTAATTATTTTAAAAAGGAAAATTATTTTAGATATTATAACATATTAGTAATTATTACTAAAAATTAAAGCGCATTAGAAATTTTTTTCAATTTTTTTTTCTATTTTACTTATACAGTAGTATGTGAAAGAATTTTAAAAACAATTATAGATAAAAACTAATAGATTTAAAAAATGGATCTGCAAAATATTTTTTTAAAGTATTAAATGAACAACGATTTTTATTTTTCATTTAAGAAGGGGAATTAGAAATTGAGTACTAAAATATTATTTATAAATATTGAACGCTAAGCAAATTTTTTTTATTCTAATGGTATGGCGTTTTTTAATTCCCACTAATATTCACTCACTCACTTTGAACCAGAATAATAATAATAATAAGCTTGCTTTTTCTACTTTTTCGTATTGTTCATTAGCATTAATAAGACGTGTATTTATTTTTGAAGGTACATAGAAAAGAAACTTGTTTGTTGTGTCCCTGTAGCACAATGGATAGCAAGTTAGACATCTAATTCAAAGGCCGTGGGTTCGAATCTCACATGGGATGGCTTAATTTCTGAGATTTTGACTTCTTTTTTACTATGCTATTTCATTAGAATAATTAAATTTAATTAATGAACAAATAGTAACAAAAATAGTCCAACGTAATATACAGAAAGGAAAATGGAAAATTCCAAGGAAAATCTCGTTCTTTTTGTCTTTTAATATTGTGATTCTGTCATATGTATATACATATTTATATTAATTGTAGCAATTTGATAAAAATCAACAAAAATAAACTTATTCTTTGTTGACCTAAGTAGGAATTGACTTAAATTTTTTTATATTACTTCTATATAGTCAAATTTCAATTTGCTTACATTATGATAACGCTAGAAATATCAGAGTATACCAAGTATATGTAAAAATAGAAATATAGATTTAAAAATTTCGAGAATACGAGTAATCCAACATGTGTGTGTGATATTTAATTACTAAAAATAATGATTTTAGAATGTTTTATTTTAGCCACAATGTAACTCAAAATTTCTTCTCTCAATTCATTTTTCGTAAAATTAGACTATTTGTTGTCTGTATTATTAATCAAGTGGTTTTCCGCTCTAAATCTTCGCGAACCAATTCCGTAAAAGAACGTTCAATAAAGAACTAAAATAATGGAATGATTCTTTAACAATATATATATATATTTAATCTAAAAGCGCTAACTTTAAAAATTACAACAGCAACTTAACGAAGTACCTCCCAACACGCAAATAATTTCTGTAAATTTTCTTTGTTCCAATTTTCCCGCGCTTATTCTTAATAACGTTTCTCTTTTACCGAGCAGAAAATGGAACAGTTTTCTGTCTGGCTTAACGACATCTAAGTCTTGGGGTAATTCTAATTTCCCATGTGTGCGCTTTCAAATACATACTTGATTTTAGGCCTAACTATATCCTTAGTTTACTTTTCACAAACAGAATGTACGAGAAAAAGAAAACGAGCATTAAATCTAAAGTAATTTCAAAAGAAAGCGAATAAAAAAATGTAATAATAGAATAAGGCTTGGAATTCATTAAAATTTCTTGCAAACCTTGCGAGATGCAGAACAGAAAAATGGGCTTATTGTTGAAAAACTCTTTTTCATGACCGAATGCGATATAAATGTGTTTACTATTTTCCCTCTTGCACATTATTTATCACTCTTCAAAAAGATAAACGTTTATTTTAGAAAGGATACTTATTACATTTTTTAAAAAAATCATATCTCAATCGCTTTCATTCATAATTTGTAAAATAAGTTTTATAAAATATAAATATCCTTATATATTTTATAAATATAATTTTTATTTGAAACAAAACCGACAGCTGTGCTAGACATATCTACTGATGACAGCATTTTGGATCCAGTTCATAATAAATGTGCACACTTTTTATCAAGTAGCGATTAATAGTTGCTAGTTAGTAGTAGTTAGTATTTATTCTTAATTTCAATTTGAATTTTTATACTTATAGACAATACATTTTCACTGTACACTAATTTTAATTTTTTTTGTAACAAAAATGAATTTTTTTTTTTTCATAAATATCTAGCATGGATTTTATTAATACTTTTTTCGCATGCTTTTTTGGGAAAATATTTTTAAAATTTTCATCTTACACGATTTTTAAAGTTGTGGAACGTATTCCCAAATTTTCCGTAAGTCGCGTGTAAAAAGTACAAGCGTCAAATGATTAATTTGGAGATATACTCCTCAACTTAAAAAAAATCGTGTAAGAGTTTTAAAAAACTGAATATTTTCACCAAAAAAACAGTGCAAAAAAAGTAATAGGGAAATCCATGTTGCATATTTATAAAATAAAAAAAAAAATAATTTATTTTTATTACAAAAAAAAAACTAAAATTAGTGTACAGTGAGAATTTAGTCTATAAATACATGCAACATATAAAAATTCGAATTGGACTTAGGAATAAAACTACTAACTACTATATTCATCACTACTTGATAGCAAGTGTCCCCATTTATTACTAACTGGATTAAAACGATGTGGTACCCTAAAAGTCATCAAAATATCGAAATTTTTTTTATTGGCTTATTTGATACCTCAAATCTTTATAAACATGCCTGCAAAGTTTCAAAGCTTTACCTGCATTTTTTATCAAGTTATGGAGCAATGTTTGATGCTGGACAGCAAGTACCACTCCCACATTTCTGTTTATCTGCTTGAAAAGAGCCTGATAAAAAATGAATTAATTATTTTTCTACCGCGCGTATATGAGACTAACATTATATATGCAGTAACAAATCTTTTCAATAAAGAATTGTGCAATTCATGCAAAAATTCTAGTGAATTGTTTATTGAAGAGCAAATGGATTTAGTCAAGATTTAAAAGTTGTGCGGGCTTTTTATGATATTATTATGAATGAAATTAAAACTTCAAAACGGATTCTCCCAAAGTACAAATATTAAATCTCATTTTGATACTCAGATAATTACAAATCTAATTCGCAAGAACAGCAAAAACTGTCTATTTTTATATATTTTCGGTGATATATATATATCCCATGTATATTAAATTCAACACAATTATAATTAAAATATTTCAAGATATTTGTTTAAATAAATGCACAGATACAGTTCTTCGATTTGGATATATTTTACCTATAAATTGTTATTTGACTTTGCTTTCATTCTTGTACAATATTTAATGTGCGAAGACTTTTAAAATCATGGAAGTAAAAAATAAAGGCATAAAAATCTTTTGTACATGTGTTGTGCATTATCTCTGAAGTGTGTGCGTGTTTATTTTTTTAATAATTATTAAGGTAAAGTCTTATGAAATATTGATCTTTTATTCGTTTTTTCTGTATATTCATTTTGCCAGTATACTGTTTAATTGTTCTGCATTTTTGCAATTTCTTATGGTAAGCAGTTTTAAATAAGCTAATTAACATTTAATAAAAGTTTCAGACTTTTCGATGAGTATTATATCATGCTTTTCATGGAATGAAAACTTTAAACTCATTTTTCTCCATGTTGAATTTTTGTACATATACTATTATTCAAAACCCTAAGGCTTTTTTGATAATTGAAGCATGGGTTTGAAATTTTTAATACGTGTTCTGAAATGTACGTTTTGTAAAACTGTGTATGGAATTAGCTCTAACATGTTTAGTACTTTTTCTAAAAAATTTCAAAATCAAAATTAATGCTTTTTTGAGAATTTTTGGATGTTTTACTATAAAAAAATTAATAAAAAATAAAACAGCAATAGCAGAAAAACACAATGCACAATTTTATGTAGTATATTATAAGGTACTTGGAAAAAAAATTTTGAAAGAAAAGAAACATTTTTAAAAAAGCCTTAAGAATTTAAAAAATGTTTAAAAAAGTTCAAAAAATGTAAATTTTGCAAACATTTTGCAACAAATTAAAAAACTTTTGAAAGGAACTATTATTAAATATTAACCTTTATAAAATACAATTAAAACTAAATATCAAATATTAAAAATAAAAAAATTGTGAAGATGGTACCATTTTGCCTTAAAAGAGTATATTGGGGAGCCGTATTATTTCAAATTCGTGTAAAAAAAGACCGTGTGAAGTTCTTCTTTTAAATATTTTGTCTTTAATCAGGTTTCGGAAAGGTAGAATATTGCAAATGGTAATAGTTCATGAAATACTCTCTTGTTTTCAGTGTAAAAATTTCATCAACCCGTACCCAAAATTCGAAGAGTGATTTCTTACTGAATTAATGTTTGATTGTGTCACTTGCCTTTAAGTCTGTGAAGATTTCTTCTGTAATTGAGAAACTTTTCAAATTATTTTAAAATAGATCTTTTCGGGACTTGCTACCAAATTGTCGTATTTCAAGTAAAAAACTTTTTTAAAACTTTGCTAGAATGGCTAAATTTTTTGCGATGGTTACAACACACCTTATTTACTCGTTGTTCTTCAGCCTTGTAACTTTTAACACATTCATTAACAATTACAAAAAATTTTAGATTTTGTTTTTGATTTAAGTCTAATTCCACAATTCCAATTTTTACAAAAGCTTTTAAAAATTTTGTTTCTATAATGAAAATTGTTTAACACAAAACTGAAGAGACTGAAATAGTTTTTCGTGTTAAAGGAATTTTGTGTTAAAAGATATTGCAATAAAAACATATAGTTAACAAAATTAAATTTTGTTAGCGTACATTTTATATATATATATATATACACTGGTGTCCAAAAGTTAAGCATAAATCGTAAAATGCAAAAAACATGGAGTAAATATTCGTAAAATTATTCCAAATTTCCTGCGGATATTAATTGGGTGAAGAAGAAACATTGGGTTTATGCAAAACTTTTCAATCGACTACGTCCTGCGTGAAACACCGGCGCATGTCGGAAAGCGGAGAAACCGATTCACGCAGCATAGGCAGTTCAGACAAGTTTCGTGGAACTGCTGTGTGAAGGAACGTTGTTAACCATCAAACAAGGCGAATGATGGCACAAAGACGCCAAATGGAAATGTTTACGAAAGGAAGAATCGTTGGAATTCTGGAATCCTCACGATCACAAACCGAAGTGTCTCGAATTCTGAATGTGGACCAGTCTGTGATCTCAAGACTATGGCAGAGGTTTCAAAGAAAGGGAGATGTTACCCGACAACCAGTATCAGGTTGACCAAGAGTCACAACCCCTCGCCAAGACCGATATCTGGTAATAAGTGCGCGACATCAGAGGGGCAGTACTGCCAGAGCACTGGGTTCGGCGCTCACAGTCGCAGCACGAATGCGAATTTCGAGACAAACTGTTTACATGAGACTCAATCATACTGGCCTGCATGCCAGAAGACCAGCAGTTTGCATTCCCCACACGTCTGTACATAAATACCCTCGTTTGAACTGGAGTTTGAAATATCAACGTTGGAGTGTGGGAGAGTGGGTCAATGTGATGTTCAGTGACGAGTCCCGGTTTAGACTAAATAGTGATTCTCGGCGGGTAAAGATATGGAGAGAACGCGGAACACGTTTTGAACCAAGAAACATAACGGAAAGACATCATTTTCCATCAAGGGGAGTAATGGTATGGGCAGGCATCATGATGGACGGCTGCACAGACCTCCATTTATTTGACACGGGGTCTGTGACTGCTCAAAGATACAGAGGCTAAGTTCTTGAGCCTTATGTTCGCTTGTTTCGAGGTTCTGTCGGTCCTGACTTCATATTCATGGATGATAATGCACCATGTCACCGAGCTGATTGATGACTTCCTTGAAACGGAAAACATCCAGCTCATGACATGTATGGGATATGCTCGGGAGACAAATTGCAGCCCTTTCGCACCCACGAAGCTCCGTTACAGAACTGAAGAGCTTGGAACTCCAAGAAGCTTGGAACCGTTTGAGGCCACAACTCATTCATCATCTCATAGCAAGTATGGTAAATCGTTGTGTAGCGTGCTTGGCTGTCAGAGGTGACCACACGCCTTATTAAACTGCAGCATCAGTATTTTATTTAATGTTTTCTTCCATTTTTTCTTTATAGTGTGAATCCTTGCTATGCTCAGTTTTCTTTCAAACTGCTACTTTTAATAATAAAATTAATTATTATCATTCTTTTGATTTGCTTCCTTATTTTATAACCATTTTAAACTGGCATATCACGTTTCCCGCCATTCTGATTTACATTTCCATCTTTATTCACATAATTATCAATTATGCTTAACTTTTGGACACCAGTATATATATATAATGTAATTAATAAAAATCAGTGAAACAAATACATTCTTTAGAACTTAATGAAATTTAATACAAAGTTTAGCAATATCAACATCTTTACATATTTCCATTTTGTCTCCTTCTTTTGATCAACATCTTTAAGAAGCTCCATCTTCATTTTAAGCAAAATAGTAGTTTACTTTCTTTCTGAGCTCTTTGCTATTTGCTATTGTGCTAGTAAAAAAATTTTCCTCAGATAGAAAAAAATGCACCAAAGTCTGATTTTTACTCGCATTGTGATGTACTCGTCACCAAATTCTACAGCCAAGTGATGAGAGATCAGATATTTTTGTGTGGCGTTTGTAGGGGTGAAGGGTGAAAATAGCTAAGATTAACAAAATTGGCCCGTGTCACAGGATATTCCGAGGGTATTTCAAAGCTAATTAGCCTCCTTTCTACGAAACATGTGAACTGATCTCCCTTTCATTTCATACCCTTCTTAAATTTCGCCTGCGTGGCTGATGTTTTCCGTATTTTGTTCATTCCCTCAAGGAAAATTTCGTGAAAAGCAAATTTCCCTTTCGTGTTAAGAGGGGAAAATGCATGAAAATACATGTTAGTTTTTCGGGATTGTTGTATTATTTCGTGATAACCGATATTTCGTCTTACGCTTTTTCGTGTTAAAGGTAATTCACTGTATTTTATTTCTTATATTTTTCATTTTCAAGATAAATTCTTGTCCCGAGATCTTCACTGTTATACTAATCCCACAACAAGATGACAACAGATAATTTGAAAACAATTATTTACATAATATCCTAAGAAAAGAGTACTGCTGCCCGAGGAAAAAGTACTACATAAAATTGAACAAAGCGCCTGGTATTATTTGTTCAATTATTTCAACCATTTTACACATTAATAGAAAAATCACATTCCCTACAGCAACTGCATCATCGTGATTTCACTATAGATAAATCTATAAAAACAGATTATACTTCATGAACTCTTATATATTCATTACTTGTTTCCACGCCACTTTAAAATATCAAGCGAAAAAACAATCCTGTTTTGAATAATGTAGCATCAATGCTTTCTCTAGTTTTGTCTAATATTAATATTTTTAAAGCGCAATCGTTGACGGTAATAGCACCCTCAAATTTTAAAGAAATTTTATAATCGTATGATTAATTATACTGATTATGATAAAGTTAACCAATGGTTAGCTCCCTAGTAGTGACATATGTAAAATTCAAATTGAAACAATTAGGTAAAATGCATAACTGAGTACGTATTGAGTTTTTGAATTGAATTTGAAAGCAAACAAAAAAAATCATGGGAAGCTTGTTTTAACAGTTTTTCTATGTAAAATACAATTCGCGTTGTTGGTTTTGTTCTTGTAAATACCAACTCAGTAAAATTTTCTTGTAATTTTTCTAAGAGATTTGTACTACCGTAAAAAGCTTTGTTTTGGAAATAATTAGGAATAAAAATTTCTCATGACATTTTCTTAAATTAAAATAAAATTTTTATAAAAAAAATTTTAGTACTTCTTAGCTTATGGATTGATGTATTATTTAAATTTTTGTTTTCGTAAAAATATTTTAATAGCTCTGAAATTGTTAAATAAACCATCTAAACTCTTTAAATTCCCAAAATAAAAATTAAAATATTACTACCAGAGAAGAAACCCTTGCTAAAACTAAATAACTCATATAAATGGAAATATTCCTTTTAAATATTTAATCATTTCGAGAGAATACAAAGAAGAATCTAAGCATAAGAGGAGAAAACTGAAATAAATGTTTGTGTTTTAAGCTAAAAAAGCATGGAAGGAAATTCCAATATTTTGATCAAGAACATTTTAAAATTGCCTTTGAAAGTTAAAATATAAACTTCTTGGAAAGAAACTTGAAAATTTTTTTGTGCCAAGAGGTTCGATTTTTTGTATGAAAATCAATTTTTTTGTAAGACTAAATCTTTTTTGTATAGATTTTGACGTCGTTTATTTGATAACTTCTGCTTGAAATGTTTCTTCGACAAATCCACAGAATCCAACGAAAAGTGCTTTCTGAGAATTTCTTGCAATGCGATGGAATTTGAATGCAGAAAGTATATACTCCCAACATTCTTTTTTAGTTTCCATTTGCGACAATCGGTTTCATTTTTTTATCGTTACAGCACAATAGTAATGGAGTTCAAATCTCGTTGAAAGGATAAGAGTAGAGTTCGTGGAACTTTATAAAATTTACTTATCCTTTTAAATATATTTCGTCTGGATTTAAAATATTTTCATTTCTTATTGTTGTACCATTTTTCAAAATAAATTTTTATTCTACGTTTCTGAATACAAATATTTTAACATAACTCTCTGCCAAGCTAGCATATTCTCATAAATTCTAAATATAACATTATATATATTTATGTAAAGAGTCTAGCAATTAGTTGAAATATTTTGTAAAACATTATTTTCGTTAAATATCAATTTTAAAAAAAATAAATGATTTATTAGATTGAATATTCTGCACTGGTTGCTTGATTCTTAATATTGATTGGCAATAGATTTATTTTCAATAAATTCTTTTATTAAGAATTATTTTGAGCCACCCATACGAAATAGATGTTAGTGGACTGCAGTGTCGTTGGACCTGGATTCGAATCCCGGAGAAGGTATGGATGTATAATGCCTCTTTGCGACATGGGGGGGGGGCTCTAAATAACCATCAAGCCGCAAGTCCTCTCGTGAGGTTGGTGAAAATGGAAGATAGAGGTGGAAGGCCAATGATCTAAACGTACATCTAGCTCTTTGCCACGATGAATATCGTGGAATTGACAACGTCATACAGGTGGCATTAGTAACAACAGAAGTATTTTGTCTGTTTCACTATTTTTATTCTAAAGCTACTTTGAGTTGCTACAGGAATGGTTAAATATAAAGAGCTAAAAAGGTTCACAAAGTATGAAAAATTTTCAATCATATTTAAGCAGTTTTTAGGGTATTATTCCATTCCCACAAAACAATCCAGAATGATAATAATGCCTCTATGTTCTTAATGAAGAATATAAACAATGAATTTTTAATACGTTTTAAATATTTGCCACATTTTCTATTTCTAGAATTTTTAAGACCTGCTCAAAAACAGAGTTGTTTAATTTTATTCGTAATAATAACCTCGAAAGTTCATTCAATTCCTTTCTCAATGGCTCGACAGCCCAGGGTAGGCCTAGGCTGTCTCAAGAAGCCTTATCCAGGCACGCCTTTTTTCTGCTAGTGTTTTCCAATTCTTAGTTCTCAAAACAAGGTGATCTTTTTCTATGCCATCTAAGATTTGGCTTGACTTTTCTATATGTGCCAATTGGTTTGGCATTGAAGACTCTTTTAGTGGTCTTCTTCCATTCTGACAACGTGGCCTGCCCATTTTATTCGTAGTATTTTTATGAAGTTAACAAAGTCAGATTCTTTATATGAGTGATAGAACTCAAAATTTGATTTTCTTCACTACCTTCCATTTTCCTGAATTCCTCCAAAAATAAATCTTAAAATCTTCCTTTCGTAGATATTTATCATGTTTTCATCTGTTCGAGACGTGGACCAAGTTTCACAGGCATATGTTAATACTGATCTTAAAAGCCTTATACAATAGAACAGTTCAATCAATTAGATTTATTATTAAATGACGAATGAATTTACTACTAACCAGAAATTTAAAAAATGACAAATTTTTGACGTGTTTGACATTTTTTCCCTCTATTTTTATTTTAATAAAAAAAGAGGTTTTTTTCATAAGTAAGTATTTTTTAACATCGAACACACTCAGAAGCAATGGAAAGAATACTGGCGGTGGACCCCGTAACTTCTAACCGAAATCAAATGACGAAGGCTACACTTGAATCCGCATCCTACACTCTCCTTTTCCCAACACTCTATGTGAGAACTAGCCACAACAGATTTAACTTACTTCAGTGGCATCAGGACACGAACTCGAGACTCAACAACGCCTACCACGAGTTAGTGACCATGACTCAAGGCTATCGCGGCGACAGAATTCTTATGTTTAGAAAATTAATATTCAGGGTGGTCCCAAATTCATGGAACAAGCTTTAAGGGTAGATACAGGACATTGTAACAATCATTTATTGTATAGGAATAAGTGGGCGCAAATGACTTAGTAAGGTGCAAACAGGATAAATAAAAGATAAGAGAAATGGAGTTATCGGTTGGTTGCGTTGCTGGTAGAGAGCAGTAGATGCTTAGCCGATGTTCAACATGATTCATCTCAGTAGGGTAAAGCGCCATTTACAATTGAGCTGACTCTATGAGGGGAGACTTTACGCAGGCCGAAAATGCAGACATGCATTACATGTACTGCCATGGAAATGGTAACAACAGAACTGCGCTACGAATGTATCACGCGCAATTTCCTGATCGATGAATGCCTGATCACAGAATGTTTCAGCGGTTACATCGTCAGTTTCGTGAAACACGTTCATTCCATGTCAGCATACATGATGCTGGTATTCTATGAGTTGTACGCAGTCCAACCCTGGAAGAAATCATCTTGAACGTGTTGGCTGATAGACCAGAGTCAGGCACAAGAGTTATTGCTCATCACATAAGTGTGAGTCATCAGACCGTTTGTAGAGTGTTAAACGAAAATCGCTTACACCTCTTCGATTTCAAGCGAGTACAAGCTTTGAATCCGGCTGCAGACTATCTTCCCCGACTGCCTGTGGGAGATACAGCAATGTGCGCTGCAGCTGAATTTCATAGCTCATGTTCTGAACAGTTATTATATATAATACACTTGTCAGCAAAACTTTTAATAAACTTTTTGTCTTTCCTTTCGTCTCTTATTTATTGTGTCTGTGCCTCACCGCGTCACTTGCGCCCATACATTCCTATTGATGGGAGGCTGGCAATGGGGATGGTCCCCAAACAATTCGTAATTTTGTGTGTTCCCTTTGTTTACAGGATGTTGTTGAAATTCTTTAGAACGGTGAGCAGTCGCTGGCACTCAAGGGTGAACAACCGCATAAATTTAATTGAAATTGTAACTTTTTGTAACTTTGCGCCTGGTAACCGACCAATAGGGTTTTTTGTCAAATAGTGCTCGTAGGCACAAAATTGGAGATTTACCCTCCTTTAAAAGGCTCTGCGCGATAGTTTTCAGGGAGAGATACCCTTTCTTTCAATTTTCATATGACGTGATCTACAGAATCAAAAAGGGGTTCATGTCGCCTTCCATCCCTCACTTCCATTTGAGATAAGTGGAATTCTTAATTCTTATTCAATGTTTCCTTAATTCTTATTCTTATTTGTGTTTAATTTAAAACTTAATTTTATAATGTAATCGTGTAATCTAGCAATGTAATAAACTAAATTATTTTAATTTCAAATGGAGTAGCGTTATCTTTGAATTTAGTTAGAATAGATTAACTTACTTGGAATCCGGACTAAAAGTTTGTAGAGTGTTAAACGAAAATCGCTTACGCCTTGAGTACAAGTTTTGAATCAGATACATTAACTTCTCCGACTGCCATAGGGTGATACAGCAATGTGCGCTGCAGCTGGACTTCACAGCGTATGTGCTGAACAGTTATTGTAAACATTACACTTGTCAACGACACTTTCAATAAACACTTTATCTTTCCTTTCGTCTCTTCTTTTTTGTGTTTGCGCCCACCACTTGCGCTTATACATTCCTATACAATAAATGATTGTTACAATGTCCTTTACCTACCCTTAAAGTTTGTGCCATGAATGCGGGACCACCTTGTGTAATTTTCGCTCAAAAATTATATTTAAAGATGCTAAATAAAGTATCCCATTATGTATTGATAACTCATTTCCTACTCAGTAACGTTTTTTCGTTAAAATGTATCAGTTCAACATAAAAAAATCAGATTTCCTTCCATATTGTTTGTAGATACCCTTCATTATTAACTTCCATTTTTCACTTAAGTAATTTTAAAGAAACTTCTAAAAATAATTTCCAATGGAAAAAGTTAAAATATAATGGAATATATTTCATAATATTTAATATTTTTTTTAGTTAAGAAAAATGCAATATTAAAACTCAAGTTAAATCTTAAACCTTTCAAAAATTTCAGAATCATCTTAAACTAAGTATCTCTTAACACGCGAACTATTTGCGAAAATTTTCTTTTTTAGTTAGAATTTTCTTTCTTGGATCTTTAAAGCATTGTTTTCATCAATTTTTTCAAGCCAAATAAAATAGCTTTCTCTCTGATTTTAAGGTGTCTAAGTATTGATGAAATTCCATGTCTCACTTGAGTACAATTTGTTTTTTTTTTTTTTTGCCGAATTTTATCTGTTTTTCCCCAAACACAATATATAAAGGAGAAAAAACAAATATTAAGACAAAAAATATATATAATTAATTATAGTGCCTAGAAATATTAAAAAATAAGACTTGAGACTCTTCTTTACACTTAATGTAAGTTACGAAAATTGCAAAAGGAATGAGAAATGTAATATTGACACTTTTGTTTTGAACCGGAAAAAAAATAATAAGCTTGCTTTTTCTACTTATTTTTCGTATTGTTATTAATAACATTATTGCATTAATATGACGTGTTGTCACGGCTCTATTCGGATTCTTCTTACTAATAGTCTCTTTCTGGGAAAAATGTGTCTTTAAAATTTAATCTATTGAATTACGGCGATCTTTGGATTCTCTCCGATAGCCGTAGTTCACTTCAACACCTTTACAAATGGTTTATTGTTGGCGACAAAACCAGTGTATCCATCTTACACGAACTGAACCATATGTTGCTGCACCATGATATTCATTTTCAGTGGATCCCATCTCACGTCAAATTTTACGGTAATGAAATGGCGGACAAACTAGCAAAAGAGGGCTGTAATCTTCCAATCTCTTCCTCATTTGCCCTTACCTATCTGGAATTATACTCGTTAAAAAAATCTCAAAATTTGGTGCAGTGGACCTTCCACTCATCATTGGTATGCGGCTAATAGACCCGGACTGTGGCCCTAGTCCTCAAGTGTGACAGATGCTCCCAGACTACACTCTCTCGTCTTGCCAGTGATCACATCAAGTGCCTCTAATTCTCAGGGAACAAGAAGATCTTCTCCATCTGTGCAAGGTGTCACCTGGCTTCCCCCGAGCACATAATGCTTTGCATGATCTCATAAGCAAAGACATCTTGTGCTGGACTTCTTGAGATTCAACGATTTAATTAATCTTGTCAGACTTTATCAGACCCTGGAGGATTAGCAACAACAACAACGAAAAAAACATTTACACTGATATAATACACTTATAAATGTACCAGTACTACACAATGTATTTTATAATTAATTTAACAATACTAAGTTAAGAATAAGTTTAATAATAACTAGGGACCCCACGGGCTTTTCATATATAAAATTATATGCAAACAATAACACTTACCTTGATAGTTTGTACGGTTTATAATTAATCCTTTATAATTGCTGATTAAAAGTTACGTGATTCGCCCCAATTCCACCGTTTTTCACGTATGCAAACGTATGTGGTGTATTGGGGGGGGGGACAGGGAATAAATAATAAAATCCTCTGAAATAAGTAAATCCTTCGCAAACACTGTAAAGTTCATTTGATTGAATTCCAAAGCCTTTGGAAAAATTTTATGGATAGCCATGAAAAGATTGTATTCCCGAAAGACGTATATATACACCCGGGGCAATTTACGCACTGACTAAGCGAGACGTTTATATACGCCTGCGGCACTTAAGATGTTAAAATCGTATTGCAGCTTTAGCGTTAAAGTATCGTATTATTGAATTCAATACATTGTAATTGTATGGAGGGGGGCGCGATGAAAATTATGATTGGGTCACAAGTATTTAAAGTTTGAGAAGCACTAATTTAACTGATTAAAAATGTAAGGATACAAATTTTGATAAATGAAATTAATAATTGAATTTTAATAATCAAGTTTTTGAAATTCTTCAACTTATAGTAGTTATTTGTTATCAAGCATTATTTTTCTGCTTCAGTGAAAGCGACAAACTATCCTAAAAAAGCAACATTTAAAATATCTGTAAAATGTTTGAAAACACCAAATAAATGACAAACGACACTTAGACTTTCCCTTTTTAACATGCAATAGCATCAGTACAAAAAAAAAGTTAAGATGCTGTCAGAAAAAAAAATTACTTTAAAAAATTACTGTATGTTTTGGGGGGAAGGGGGAAAGAAATGGCGGACAGAATTCCTGAATTTTGTGCTCGAAAATATAAAAACTGAGTTAACAAGTTTAAAAAAATAGATGCTTTAAAAAGGAACTTTTATATTCTTCTGTGCCGTGAAGTTGGTTTTTATGTTTTTAATCTGAATTTTTTATAAAATAGGATCCGTCTGACGCTGCTTTTGACATCACTTATTCGATAATGTCTGCTTGATGTGTTTTCTGCTACAGTGCTGCAGAATCTACAGAAATGTGCTTTTCAAGAATTTCTACCGTGAAAACACACAAAGAATATTATTTTCGAACATTCTTCTCTTCTTCTTTACAACAATCGAATCCGGTCGTTTTTTTTTCTCTACGGCACCACAATAAAAGGAGTTCAAATACCATTGAAAGAAGAATGGTGGCGGGAAAATCTTCATAGAATTTGCATATGCTTTTAAGCTGTACTTCGCGTTCAGTTAAAATATTTTTAAGACTCATTGTTAGTTTGAGTTTCTACTTGTTCAAAAAGAAATAAATGTATTACCGTTTATAAATGAAAAGTATGTTATTATATAGTGAAATGGCAACGATTCAGGCGAAATCTTATTGGATTACTAATGAAAAAATTTTCGAACACATAAAAAATTCAGAATCGGTTCTGATAACTTTTTCATCTCCTTCAAAAAAACTTTTAGACGAAGATTATTTTTTTAGTTCACCAGAAAGGAATTCTATAGTTTGTAGTTTGGACTGTATAGATTCTGATTTTTTTTTAGATGCTTAGCCAATAACGTCTCATAATTTTCGGTATTCATTTGCAAATTTTATTATTCTTAGACTGTATTTTTTCATGTTATCCGCATGCTATATGTATAAAAAAATGAATCCACGAACCATAACCATAAGCAATTTATTATTCTAAATATAAAGTTTTTTATATATTTATCATCCTATTCCAATGACCAATAAAATTATCCAGACGGAAAAAAACACGTAGTGATGAGTCTCTTGTTTTTGAATTTAGAGTGCCTATGGCAATTTCTTCCAAACTCCAGTGTACAAATGAGAGATTTAATAAAACAGATAAACTTTTGTTTTATAAGAATAATATACTTTTAAGAAATTTAAGAATAAAATTAATACTGAAAAATGTTTAAAAATGCAGAACTTTGAGATCTGTAAAGTGGTCGGGGCGAAACCTAGCCAATCCAAGTGCAACAAGGAAAATTACACGAAATGAAGTTGATGAGAGGTAGCTCTGTGATTGGCTGACAGAATTAGGTATCAAAGCAATAAAATCACACATGATGCTGATGGTGACATATCTTATAGCTCTACATTATGACCAAAACAGGATTTTCATTGAAAATGCTTTTTTAAAAAGCTTTTTAACCGAACAAGTTTTTAAGGAATATCTTTTGTTCAGAATATACTGAAACTGCAACACACAAGGTGATTTTAATCAGAGAAATACTTTATGAAGCAAAGTGTAAATGGAACATAGTAAACATTTTCAGAAAAAAATTCCATTCATCCAACTATCTGATTTTATCTAAAAATATTAAAAATGTTAATATTTTAACTCGTAATTATCTATCGGTTTATCAAGTATTCTATAACTAATTCATCTAAAAAATAAAAGAAAAATAAAATATCGATTCTATTTCTGATACTTGAAAATTATAATTTATTTCCTCATACCGCTTTACTTTAATAAATTTTCACATTTTTAATATTTAAAAGATTAATTAACAAAATTATTTTAAAATTTGGAACAAAAGTTTGGACTAAAAGAACGATAAAGATGTTTTTATGGAATAAAAACTACATTCACTGTGAACAAAATTAATGATGAAAAGTATTTCATTTAATCTATAATGATACAAAACAAATTCCAAACTTTTCTTCCAAATCTTGCCATTTGTAAGCGTCTTCCGAAATTAACTACCATTTTTCACGTTAATACTTCTGAAAGTAATTCTAAAAAAGAACTATCGGGTCAAAAATAGATGTAATGGAATGCATTTCTGAGCATCTAATCTTTTATCGAATAAATATGCGATATTAAAGTTCCACATGAATCTTTTATCCTTTGAAAACTGCAGAATCATCTTAACTAAGTATCTTTAAACACGCAAACTATTTTTGAAAATTTTCTAGGTTACAATTCTACCCCTTGACTCTTAATAACTTCTCTTCACGTCAGTTTTTCAAACAAAATGGAACTTTTTTTTTGTTTCGCTTGATGGCAATTGAGTTCTTCAATTATTCTATTATCCCACTAGTATTTTTTCAGACTAATATTTGGGTTTTAAGCCTATGTATATAGGATTCACCTTGCCTATAAATTATGCAAGGAAAATAAGCTAAAGTTTAAGTTTAAAGTACTGCGATAGAAAGTTCCTTTAACCATCATAATTTGTTCAAGAATCTTACTGGTTAAGCGAACAATTATCCTTGTATAAATTAATGTAAAACATGATAATGGATCTCTAAAAAACATTAATAAACAAAGGAGTTTGAATCATATTCATCTTATATTGCAAGGGTGGGCGGACTTTTCCAAGGTTAGGGCTACTTCTAATGTTTTTAAAGGGTTGCGGTCCACCCAGTGGCAAAGGTGTAGTCATATTGTATTAAACTTGTATATTTTTTTATCTTGTCACGAAGATTCTTGGAATAGAACAGGTAGCAATATAACGGTTGAATAGAGCAATGAGAATTTATTGAATGCAGGCGTAATCTACTTGATCGTACACCAGACGAACTGATTCCCAGCTCGAGGGAATCATCTTATATAAGATACAGTGGTGACATCTAGAATATTCTAGAAGACTTGAATTAACATAAATTTGCATACACTGCAATTCTCTTTAAAATTCCAGAGAGTCAAAAAAATTAAAAACTGGCGAGTAGCAGTCTGTAGGTTTTGAACCTAAGACCAACAGTTCCACTGGTGGCGACTCTACCCCTGGTCCACTCGTTCATTGAAATGTTTACGAAACATGGCAATCTTAATACATGTTTTCGACATTGTACCCTTCTTTTAAAGTATGACAAATTACTATTTTTAATTGCAAAAACACAAAATTCTCAAAATGGGTGCTTGAACAGCTATGAAGTGACTGCTAGATCGTAGATGTATTCAAAGCAGCGAGCAGAGAACATACGTCAACCAATGAATCTGAAAACAGACGTATGTACTTAATTTACCTCCTCCATACAAATAACAATGTATTGAATAATTTAATAGTACTATAATTTGACACAAAAGGTACAATATGATTTTTCCTTAAGGTTCCACCGGCGTACATAAACGTCTCACTCAACCAAAGCATTAATTGTCTCGAACTTATATATACGTCTTTCCAAAGTACGATCTTTTCTGTGCACTGCTATCCATAAAATTATACTGAAGGCTTTGGAACGCAATAAAAGAACCTTGACAGTGTTTGCGAAGACTTTACCTATTTCAGAGAATTTCCTAATTTATTCCTTTTCTCCCCCCCCCCTCCTTCCCCAATAACATCATATACGCTCGCCTACGTGGGAAAAGGTGGCATTGGGGAACGAATCGCGTAACTTTTAATCGGCAGTTAAGAGATTAATTATAAACCTTAGAATTATCAAGATAAGTGTTAGTTTTTGTATATAATCTTATATATGACAAGCCTATGGGTTCTGGTAATAATAAAACTTGTTCTTAACTTAGTACTGTTAGATTAATATAAAATGCATTGTGAAGCACTGATGCATTTATAAGTGTATTATGTCAGTGTAAATGTGTATTTCATTTTTTATTATGTCAGAGTGTATTTTGTTTGTTTAGGGGGAGAAACCCTGGGTTAATTAGAAAAAAAGTTATTCACTACGATCTGAAAATCGAACCAGTAAAAAAATTTTCAAGATGCCATTTTGTTTTCATCTAAATAATAGACATTCTAACTCAAACTATCTTCACTCAACACAGGAAGATATAAGAAAGCTATGCAATCCTTATTTTGAAACCATGATTGCACTCATAAAAAACCTTACACAGATTGCTAATTGTTTGTATTATAAACCGTCTAAATTTCTCTCATTCCACATTTTCTTTCTATTTCCCATTTAGTTTATGATCCTATTATTGATTCCAAGTTCGACAGTGTCAAAGGTCTCTCCCTCTCTCTCTCTCTCTCTCTCAGTCTAACGCAGTGGTCCCCAACACCCCCGGGCTTCCTTAGGAATAATAAATTATTTCCTTTTTATTTACTTTGCGTATTTTTCTCGGCTTTGTGCGATTTTCCGTGAAAATCACTTTAAATTCCATGTTAAATCCCTCTATGTTCATTTTTTGGTATAACTGTATTTTATTCTGAAGGCATATTTAAATAAAATTAAATTAAAATTATCAAAAATCAAAGTTAATCAAAGTAATTTAAAATATAAACAATCAACATCTTAATCTCAGCGGGGCGTGGTTGACAGGTCCGGGGAGATAAGGTTGGGGAGCGCTGGTTTAACTGATTACATGTTATCTCCCTTCCCCTCTGCTTGTTCGTGTTCATTTGCCACGCATTTGCTTTTCGGCTTCAAGTTCTCGGTTCCAATTGACGTATTTACTTAATATTCTAATGTGTAACATAGTCTACACTTGCTTGGATTTTTTTCCTTTCACAGTTCTCACAGACGTAAGCACTCATGTCAATGAAGTAGACGCATATTCGTCAAGAATTCATGCAAAAACTACTCCTTAAAAGAATCATTTGGCTTAAAATTTATTTTGCTCTCGCTTTTTCGAGATTCCACGGTAATTTTCAAAACAAGCCTATAAACAAAAGCATTAGAACAAAGGTTTATGGATCTATTTAAGCCGATTGTAAACTTAGAACGTCATGAAAAGCAAAATTTAATATTAAAATACGCTATTCAAAACGAAAAATCGCAAATTTGTTTTGTACGTCTGTATATGTTTACGTTGTTTACCTTTAATAAGATGTCTATTTACTATCAAATATATATATATATATATATATATATTTGCTTTAGAAATCGTGCCTTAATCTTTCCCCAATGAAAATGCTTGACTAGGAGATTTGGATTTTTATTTACTTTTCTTAAACTGTTACTTAATGTTTTGTATTAATAAAGCAGATGTTAGAGTTGCAAATGTTTTTATTTTAATAAGGCAGATGTTGTTTTAACTTTTGTTCTCTTTGTTAAATATCTGAAGTCGTATAATTTTAAGTTTTACATTAAATGCGATTACTTTTCACATTTAATGTAAATATTCAAGCACAATTTAGCTTTTATTCTAAAAGAAATCATTTCATTGAAGATACAAAAATGAAAGGATTTTTCATGCATTAATATTTAAATTGTCGAATATTATAAATTAAATTAGAGTTTGGGGAGATAGAAAATCTCAATAATCGAAAGATTAAGATCCATTAATACATTTTTGACTTTTAAATACACATTCTATAAGTATTACATAGCAGGCAAACACTTTTAAGAGCTGAAATTGACGATAAATTTAAGTATAATTTGCTCTGAATTTGAGAATTAAGTATAGTTATATGATTTTAGGATAACTTCTCAGATATAATTTCAGAAAATATCATCGTTGTAATAGAACCCCTTAAAAAAATAAAAAACACTTCAGGAAATTTTTTTTGAAGCCAAATGATTTTTATCATTTTTTGCCATTAACGCCTACAAAAAAATTACTTATTGATTAATAAAGTAAATAATACTAGCTGGTATACCCGTTCTTCAAACGAGTGAATTGAAAAATTAAACAATACAGATTGAAGGATAAAGAAGTTTTTAATGGGTTAATTTTAAATGGATTGCAAATTAAACAAGAAAAAGCTTTTTGTATATCTCAGCTGAACAAAAAAAACTATACTTGTTAAACTTAAAGTCTAAAGGTCTGATAGCTGATAAAAAAGGATTTTTTTTTATTTATAACTCTCCCCGTAACTCTCTTGTGGGTCGATTTTTGAAAACACCTTCCAAAGCTGATCTCTGCTCAGCAAAAGTAACACATTGTTACAAATTTTGTGTAATGAACGCTTAAAATCGTGTAAATAATTTATATCTGGATGTGTAATAGGTTAGTACTACTTTCTGCTGTACTTATTTCATGTTAAAATTACAATATTCGCAAGCTTTCTTTACATTATAATGGCGATTCGATCGAAACATAGCGAAATTTTGGTGATGGAGCCAAGTTGGCATCATTTTTGGCGATCACGTTGGGAACTTGGCTATTGATTGAATGGTGCAAAAGTTGCTTTGCTGTAGCGCCACCTGGTAGGGAGCTGCAACAAAAAGGATACCTCAAAAACCTCCTAAAAACACAAAAAATACATATACATGCCAATTTTCACAGTGATCGGTTGAAAGGTGTTGAAGTGAAGAGATTTTATATATACAAACATCCATTTATATATATATATAGAAAAGAATAAAGTGTGCCTTTAAAAAAAAATTTTCATTTTTAATAAGTAATAAATTTTTAATAAGTAAAACTTAAATGACAGATGCTTTTATAACCTTATAAAAATCCAGTGTTTAGAAACAATCCTATAGCCATCTCATTTTTATAAATAATACTAGTTGATGCACCCATTTATCCCACGGGGAAATTGAAAATATAACAATCGAGGTGAAATGAAAAACAAATGTTAATAAGGTCTAATTTTTAAATAATACCTCAAATAGTTTAAACTCACCTGTAATATAATGCAGCGTTTCTCAAACTGTGGGTCGCGCGCCCCTAGAGGAGCGTGATAACTTTACGAGAGGGGCGCGAGCATATTGAAAATTCAAAAACAAAAGATTATTTAAAAAATTATTAATTTACTGAAAGTAAAGAAACAAAATACATTTTGACATAATAAAACATAAAATACACATTTGCACTGATATAATATAAATGTATCGGTGCTGCACAATGTATTTTATAATTAATTCAACACTACGTTAAGAATAATTTTAATAATTTCCAGACCCCATGGGCTTGTCATATAAAAACTTTTTACAAAATTTAACACATCTTGATAATTTGTACGGTTTTTAATTAATCCCTTAACTGGCGATTAAAAGTTACGGGATTCGCTCCTCAATGCCACCGTTTTCCACGTAGGCGCGCGTATGTGATGTATTGTGGGGGGAAAGGTGTGAAAAGGAATAAATATAAAAGGAAAACCTCTCTTCTCTGAAATAAGTAAATCCTTCGCAAACACTGTCAAGGTCCTTTTATTGTATTTCAAAGCTTTCGGAATAATTATACGCATAGCAGTGCGCAGAGATGATCGTATTTTGGAAAGACGTATATATACGTCCGGAGCAATTAACGCTTAGTTTGAATTAGACGTTCAAGTATGCCGATGGTGCTTAAGAGGGGAAAGTCGAAATGTAGCATTAGCATCAAAATATTATTGAATTCAATACATTGTGTTTTTGTATGAAAGGGGGGCGCGATGAAAATTATGATTGAACATTGGATCACTAATATTGAAAGTTTGAGAAGCATTGACGTAATGCATAGACTGTAAGGGGAGATCAATTATATAAAATACCAAAGTCAATTGTACAAATAGCTGATTACACGATACATTTTCCGGGAGCACCTGAAAAAGTTATGCAACAAAGATAAAAGAACAAAATTTAAAAAAATATTTCAAAAAACTTATTTTATTTTTATTTTTGATAAGTAGAAAATATTTCAGTATGAAGAGAAAAAATATTAATTTCAATAAAAACGGAGATTTTATACAATAAATTCCCAAAAAATAAATTTGAAACTTTTTTGTCAAAAATAGGCTTACAGTTCCTTCGAAACATTCGCTAAGCTACTTAAAAGATTTTGGATCAATATGATAAATGGTGCGGATTCTTATAAGGTACAAACAAACAAATATTCAAATTAATATATAAGATTAACTATCTTGTGAGTGAATACCGTAAGAGGTACATTCATATACTATTCAATTCTGTGTCTACCCCGAATGGTTAAATCTCAACTTATTCAGTTTGGCTATTCAATTAAACCGAACGGTGGTAACACATGTGCCATTTCGACATTAAATAAACCGTTAACATTGAGGAAATAGATGTAGTGGTTTGATATTCAAACAAATATCCAATTTCCAATCAATGTAAATTACTTTGGCAACAGCTTTGTTGGTTAGTCATTATTCCAGAGTATTATTGACACAATAGCCTTTTCTCTACTTGCTATGAATGTTTAATGGAGTTGCATCTACAAAGATCGTGATTGGGGAATGAATGAATTGATTGACTGAACTTCACTACGGACATCAATGCAACACGGCACTATAGGCAAAAATATTGGATTAATTTATAAAACGAGAAGGTTTGAAATAAACGTTTCTTATTAGAAAATTTCATTAATAAATGTCCTAAAATCTCGTAGCGTAATATTAATTTACATAAAGGCTACATTTATTGTTGCATATATTTATGTTTAAAATATTTTTATTACTCCTTATTTGAAAATATACGATGTTTTATCAAAAGAGAGTACTTTATATTCTATTTCGATATTTCTGAAAAATGCTGATGTTCCTTTTATTTCAAAATTCTAGTATCGTATGAAGTAAATATGATTAATTACAAAATGTTACACTTTTTAGCTAAAATGAATCTGCTAAAATACCTATTAAAGAAAAATTTTCCCATGAATTTATCATAATAATAAAATTCAAGTAGTAAAAAACTGTAATTGCTATAGAAATGTACGTTTGAGAAGAAACAGCAGGATGGTAAAAAAGTTATAATGAGTTTATTAAGTTTTCTTATGTGACTACTATTTTAAGAATAATTTACGATTTCAAACTTTTAAAAATTATAAAAAGAAATGTAAAGTAATAAAATTAAAGGCAAATTTTTCACAACAAGAAATATATTTATTTTATATATATTTAAACAATTAGTTTTATTATTCATTGATGTGTGTTTATGAAAATAATTCAATAAATATTGTGAGATTTTCTCCCTTGATTCTATAGTTATTTTATTTTATAAATACAATTTTGTTCTTCTTCATTGATTCCAAGAGATTCTATGCTAATTTACTAAGATTCATTATATGAATAGGTGAAGACCTGAAACTTTGTTTTTGTTCATTAGTTCTATTTTTCAAGAAATCTTATGTTAGTTTACTGAAATCCTTTTTGCAAATAAGTAAAGACCTGAAATCTGTACAGAATTTCTATTTCAGGCAGCATATAAAGGCATATTTAAACAACATATAACGACATTTGTAAACGCGATCGAGTGGATAGCTCGATTTTTATTTTTACTTTTATTACACTACTCCAAAATGAAGAATATATTCAGTAATCTATCATTTTGAAAAAAATTTAACTTACTCTATAACATGAATTATTTAATAGCCCAACTAGTATATAAACCACAAGAAAATCAAAACAATTTTGGAGAAATCAAAAAGCTCTGTAGTTTTTTTTTATTATTATTATATATTTATATTAGAAAATAAATGGTACTTATCTTTTTCTCTTCTCATGATAGAATCTTCGAAAAGCGGGAAAACAAACCATTTTGTAAAGTTCTTCGATCAGTAAAGAGTTCTCAAAATATAGAAGCTTATATTTCCATTTTGATATTTTAATAAATAATTATACAAACATTCGAAACGTAAAATTGATAGAAATCTAAATACATTTCCTCAGCCTAAATTAGTATAGTGAGATCGAAATAGTTTTCCTACTATTACAGAATCAAAACAAACATGCAAATCATAAAAGAAGCGGTTCCACGCGTGAAACGCAGGTGTCAGTGATTATTGGTAAGAAAATGTTGTCAGACACAACAATATTCTTTTGGTAGATATAGTTAAATTATTCTTTTAATTTATTAATACCTGAAGTTGACTTTTCTTTTATATCTCAAAAACTAAAAAAGAATTATAATCAATGTAATTGAATTTAAAAAAAAATTTTGTTTTTAATTTATTTAGAGTGTTTCGCTAATAAAAAAAAGAGAGAACTCGAGAATTACACAAAATAAAGTCATATACCGTAAAATGATTAAAACTATGTGTCTTTAAATGAACTAAGAAGAACAACAATAAAACAATCAAGAAGGGGAAAAAATTAAATTAATATTGAGAACACGTATTCGTACATAAAAAAAAACTTGACAAATATATTAAAAGTGTATATACACACATTTTTTTTACCTTCTTTTCTTCTTTTACGCTATTTTTGTGCGAGTTTATCTGAATTCTGTAAGAAAAAAATAGGAACGTAATAAATTATTCAAGTACAATCACGAAAGAAAATGTATTATCCTCAAAAAACATCGCGAATGAACTGCTTTCTTTCAAACAAAAACGCCAACTTTATTTAAGTGGATTAAAATAAATAAAATTATTTTACACAAGAACTTTTACATGTACATTCTTTATTGAAGTAATTTTTATGAATAAAAGCAGCTTCCATTCTTAAGCTCAAGAAGCTAGTACATTGAATGTAAAGTTTATTCCTTTTCATTGAAATAATGATACAAAGCTATTCAAATTCATCAATTAGATTTTTTTTACTAATTGCTGAAACATTTGCATTTAATGATTGCATTAATTATTTCTGTGGGACCGAGAGAGTTTTAAAAGAGGTTCAGTATTTTCAAAGAAACAGTAAATCACAGAAAATAATGCATTTCACTTTCTAAAATAATTACTAAATTAAAAATATGTATTATATGTATAAACAAAAATTTAAAATGCCAGAAAAATTTCGTTTTTGTTGATTATGAGTTGTGTAAGACCTACATTTTTAAAGAAAATTTTTAAGATTGATATTTTTTTCATATATTTTAGAAAAGTATCACTATCAAATTATAAACACTTTATAACAATTCTCAGAAGTAAGTATAAGTTAATCAGTTTTTAAATTTTAGAGATGCTTGATTGAGTGAATATTAATGAGCTACACGAGAGAAATTGGCGACGGACTTCATAACCTCGGTCAAGCGACGAAGACGACGTCTGAACTGGTTCTCTTCTCTCCAAACTTCTACGCTAACGTGAGGATTTTGAGCTTCGATAGATTTAACGTGTATCATCTCCTCTACTCTCGTTGGGTCTTCTACAAAGCTAGGATTCGAACCCACGACTCAGCAATAACATCATTGCAGCTATAACCATTTGACTACTGTAACATTAGGAAAAAATTTATAGGTAGCGTGAGAGTAAGAAATTAAACAATTAATTTATTACATCTACAGATATTAATTATAGAATGTACAGTTGGTTACAAGTTATTGCAACTATTGCCTATTTCCCTTCCACAGAATATGTTATTCGGGAAGGAGGAGACAAACACAACCGTTCTTTACAGTCTTTCAAAACGGACCACTTCTCCACTGTCTTGGAGTGGGGGTGGTCACATCCTACACTTCGAATAACACTCGAAGTTCAGGCTCGCAGGTCGAGTGGTGTTTCTCTCGCGGCCATCAATTGGCGAGGTGATGTCAGAGGAAAGGACTTCGCAATAATTCAGGGGTACTCGTGTGGATATGACGGCGTAATTCTATCTACATAAAGAAGCCGATCTTGCAGCTGCGTAGCGAGAAAATATTACAGTTATCGCGGCCACTAAGGATGTTTGATACTTACATTTTACTGACACAAACTTAATAAACTCTGACAAATAACACCTTTAAAATAACGCAAATAGAAAGCCTTTAGAAAACCCTTTTTTGCAAAATTTCTTGAAGGAAATACTATTATAAGGAATATAAAAGATATGTAGAAATTCAACTGTGTGTAAATTCTAAGTATTATTACAAAATATCTGAAAATATAACTTGAAAAATTTTAAATAAAGGTTTGTATTTTTATAAATATAATACCAAAACATACGTGCAAATATTGAAAATAGCTAATTAAATATTTCGTGGAAATTGCAAATCCTTTTTATATGTCTGGGATAGAAAAGAAGGAATGAAAAATACTTTTTTAAATTTATCAAGGGTCTCTAAAATATGCAAATCATTGGAACTCAACAGGAAAGGGCGTGTGGCTTTTTGGCTATACAGTGTATTTTTATCATATTGCTATTTTAATACTGCAAAGTGATTCGAAATATTGAATTTTAATGCAACTTCTTGTAACTGACACTAACTATTAAACTTTATGCTCTTGTGTGAAAATATCTAAGTCTTATAATACTTGCATGTTGTGTTTTTATTCTAAAAATTTATATGTAGCATGCGATATATTTATTTCAAAATAGAAGATAATTAAAGAAAAAGCTAGATTATTATAATAATGACAAAACTAACATAACATTTTGAAGCTGTGTAAAGATTGCTCAAAATAAAAAGCATTATTTTACAATGGAATCGTTTTTTTTAAAGAAAACAAATTGCAGAACATTTGTATGTGTAATCACCTTAAAAAATTGTGTAGTAAAAATGCCTAACCAAACCTTCCGGTACTTTTCTGTTTCGCAGGGCGCAAGCGAGAAAATCGCCAAAAATGATACAATTGACGCCAAATTGAATATTCCCGCTGGTAACCTTTTACCGCCACATTTTTCAAAACAAGTCGCGGTCTTTTCTTACCAGTACGCATTTTTTATAATACATCAAAAATAAACGAAAACCCAATGATAACTAAGATTTATAACATATTTTATATGTGCATATTGCGTGTTGTCGCCAGTAAAGCCTACTTGGCGAGACTTTCACCAGCGAACCAGAAAAGTACCAACTTACTATTCAAAATATTTAGAAAACATAATACGCCTATTTAGAAAAAATTCTCATAAATCACACTTAAGTATTCTCAAGTAACAAACAGCCATTTTTAACGTTTAGACATCAATTAAATAATTTTCTAACTACCAACATTTTCTTTTCAAAACTATCAACTTTTGTCGACATTCTCTCTCTGCCGAGACATTTTTCCCTATAAAATCTTTTTTTTTTTAATATGGCGATCAAATACGGCTCCAAATCCTCTATTGGCGAGAGAGAAATACGGGTTTTTATATAATTAAAACGACAAACATGGCCACTAACTTATCTTTTGACGTCAACGTGTCGTTTCAGCAGCTTATTCCATTAACAAATATAATTCCGGAGAATAATTTCATTTTTTTTCTCTCTCGCTCCTTATCATTTTTTCTTCTTTTCTTAAGAAGCTTTTCTTTTCTTTCATCTTTTAAGCTGAAGATTATTTTCGCTTTCTGCTCCTGTGTAGGATATGAGAAAAATATGATTTAGATGCTTAATGCCTCGTAGTCGATGAGTGAAATTAATTTCTTTCCTTTTTTTTGTTGTGAAATAATAATTAAAAGAAAGTAATCGATGAGGTGAGAGAAATTAGCCATTTCTATTCACTTGAAACTTAGTTATTGCTTTTCCTAATGTTATTGAATTCATTATATAAATTACTGTCATCATTGTATCAATTTTATTTTGATTGTATTAACCTTTTAAAGGGTAATTTTTTTCTCTTAATGTAATGTTAAGATATTTTTGAGATTTAGATTGATTTATATATAAAAAAAATATTCATATTTAGCTTATTATTTAAATTAATTTCATTTCTAAGACCATTTTCTTGTAGGAAGTACGTTTTTCTTTTCTCACTAAGAGCTGTTGAAAGCTATGATGTATTATGGTTTTCATTTCTTTTTACATATGATATTAAAAAATAATTTAAAATAAAAAAGTAAGGAAACATAAATTAGATATACAGTTGACTCTCGATAATTCGAAGTTGAAGGGACTAATGAAAAACTTCGAATTATCAATAGGGTAGGAAAAAAATACACAAAGAGAAGTTTTTCAAACACATTTAAATTTGAAACTATATAACAACACGATTATACATGTTGTATACGCTCAGGCGACACCAGCGCCACTCTCTGTAAACCCCGGATGTAAGCGGGAGAAGGAGTAGACTTACTCTTCCCCAGCAGCGCGCGCCTAGTCAGGTTTAACAACCTGTAGATGTCATTAAATATCCTAAAACTTTAACGTCTCTCTTTCATTCAACATACCCCTAGACACCACCCTCTCTGTTACATGAGGGCTCGACCTCGCAACCTTAATGGTTTTTGAACCCGTGTTAAAATCAAAAGTCGCCCAAAATAAACGGCGCTCATCGAAATCGCCCAACACAATGGCGAATGATTGATCATCGAATTCCTCCGACGCCTACTAAGAGCCAATCCTCCGCTCTGAGACCTATACTACCGTCTCCTTCGCCAAAGCCAAACCAAGCTTAAGACTCAACCAATAAGTCTCTTCGGCATCGTCCAAGTGGTCCAGAGAAACAAAAAGGCCAATTTCCCCGCCTATTCATCGCATCAAGAGTGTAAACTCCATCTGCTTCGTAACTACAGTCATCGCCGTGAAATCATCTAATCAGGTAGGATCAAACCTTTTTTTACTCAGCATGTATCGAAATACTAAGAAAGAAGATCTAATAACCGCCGCTAAAGAACTAGGTGTTACTGTCCCAGAAAATGCTACGCTTGTGAATTTAAAAGCACTTATCGAACAAACTGACA
The DNA here is from genome assembly GCA_019973975.1 of Trichonephila clavata. Classification (NCBI taxonomy): domain Eukaryota; kingdom Metazoa; phylum Arthropoda; class Arachnida; order Araneae; family Nephilidae; genus Trichonephila; species Trichonephila clavata. Next base: position 75,341 of record BMAO01007863.1, read on the forward strand.
CTTTCAAAAACGAACCTGAATTCGTTAAGGATATGCTTAATTTACTCGTTGAAGAACGAAAAGAATCAGAATTAGAAAAAAAACAAGCAGAATCAGAAAAAAAACAAGCAGAACTAGTGAAAAAAGAAGCCGAGCAAACGGCCCAAAAAATCATTCAACTTGAAAAAGAAATTGAACTCGCGAAAATAAACTCCGCTATAAATTCTAATAATTCAAACAATACTACTGCAACATTCGAAACACCGTCAACTAACCTTTTAGAAAGTCTCATTAAATCCGTTAAGACCCTTAGTATGCCAGTTCCTTCTAAACCTGAAAATTATAATTTATTTTTCATTCACTTGAACGTGCGTTTACAACCAAAAATGTTCCACAGGAATTAAAATCAGAGATCTTAATTAATATTCTCGGTGAAAAAGCTAACAGTATTTTACTTTATATCCCCGAAAACGAACTCCAAGATTACGAGAAAGTTAAACACATTATTTTACGAGAATTCCAACCAACCCCACAAGAATGCTTAATTAATTTCCGTAGGGCCCAACGATTGCCAAACGAATCGCACGTACAGTTTTCGTCACGATTAAACAAGTTCTTTTGAATATTATTGTAAACTTCGAAATGCGAATGATTTTAAAACTTTGTGTGAGTTAATGATAGCCGACAAATTATTTTCCACCCTCGATCGAGAAACGCAACAACATATCGCGATACGCCAAAACGAATCTTGGTTTAAGCCTACTGAATTGGCTAGGGAATGCGATGTTTTCTACGTAGCAAAGCGAAAGTCGTATTCCGACAACACACACCATCAACCGCCGTATGACAGCAAAAAAACAAAAATATAACTCGTCTCAGGGCTTTAATCGCTACAACTCTCGTGATAAAAATTTCACAAATTATTCACCAAACACTTCAACAAATAATCCGCGTGGTGGTTCTCACAGAAACGAAACTCATTCAATTCTAGACTTAATTCAAATCACGGTCCTGTTTGTAAAGTCGAAGGTAAAATGTTTAATGAATCCTTACATGAATTGCAATACGAAAATATTTTTGTTAACGATAAAATCGTGAAAACTTTAATCGATTCAGGAGCGAATATTGTGTGTGTGAAATCCTCCCTCATTCCACCCGAAACAAAATCTTTAGGAACTGTTCAATTAACATGTGCTTTCGGAAATGAAATTCAAGCTGAACTTACTAAAATTAAATTAGCTCTTCCAAGTTTTCGTGAAAACCCGATAATAGTAACTGCAGCTGTCTGTAATAAATTGTATTGTGATTTAATAGTTCCGCCTAATATTTTTGATGATTTAAATAAAGCAGAAAAAGAAAATGCACGGATTTCAGAAAAAAATCCTACTTCCTCTCATTCTAAGAACATTCTTTCGCATAAAAATAAAAATGATAGACAAAATAATTTCGCTAGCCAAATATGTCGAGCTTGCATTCTTTTGCACCGCAAACTATCCCAAATCATTCCGGCGAAGGTTCAAGGCCAAATGGCTCAATTCATTTTCCAAAGATTTACAGTGCCAGTAATGTAAAACACCCAATGAATAAAAAAGAATCGTTAAACTCTTCAAAACAGAAATTATTCGATAAAAAAGAAAATAAGAAATATGAACTGACGTCACAGCCCAGATCCGATCAAACATGTTATATAACTGATTTTCAGCGCGAAGCTAACGTAAACAAACCTTTTTCTGAATTGAAAATTAGCGATTGTAATTCTTTACCAGTTAATAATAAAAACGAATCTCTCTCTTTGATTTTTCAAAATAAGGATTGTTATTTATCAAATTTAAATGTAATTTATCCTCAAGTAGATTTATCGCTTATTTGGACGTTGATACGCGTCGCGAAGTTGAAAACCTTATCCAATCTTACAAACCAAATAAAATTAAAGATACAAACTTACAGATGCAAATTATCCTTTCTGATGACACACCCATCGCGTTACGTCCCAGAAGATTAAGTCAAGCAGAAAAAATTATCGTCGAAAACCAAATTGACCAATGGCTGTCTGATGGAATAATTTCCCAAGTTCATCTAATTTTGCCGCACCTTTAGTTCTTGTCAAGAAAAAAGACCAGTCAACTAGACTCTGTGTTGATTTTCGTGCTCTTAATTCTAAAACAATTAAACAAGATTTCACTACCCCTCATTGAAGACATTTTTGATCAACTCCATGGAGCGATACTCTTTTCAAATCTGGACTTAAAAAACAGTTTTTTTCACATCAAAATTGATCCTGATAGCCGTAAATACACCAGTTTCATAACACATAATGGTCAATACCAATTTAATAGAGTTCCTTTTGGTTTGTGTAATTCTCCCTCACTATTTCAAAAATACATTCAAATTGTGTTTAAAGATCTCTTAAAAGACAACACTGTTATTATATACATGGACGACATTTTAATTCCGGCAAATTCTGAATGTGAAGGGATTGCAAAGCTTAAAAAAGTATTTGATGTTGCTGCTACTTATGGTTTAGAGTTTAATTTTAAAAAGTGTAATTTTCTTCAGCGGGAAATTAACTTTTCTTGGCCATATTATTGAAGAAGGCACTATTCGTCCTTCAACAGATAAAACAAATGCAGTCATGAATTTCCAAACACCTAAAAACACTCGGCTATGTCCAATCATTTTTAGGACTAACAGGCTATTTTAGAAAATTTATTAAGGACTATGCATCAATCGCACGACCTTTAAGTGATCTTTTACGAGACAAAGTTCCATTCACCTTTGGTCCTATACAAAAACAAGCTTTTCTCTCTTTGAAGCAAATTTTGTCTCAGGAACTGTATTACATCTTTATCAGCAAAACGCTCCATTACAAATACACTGCGATGCCAGTGCGAAAGGGTTTGGCGCTATACTTCTACAAATGGACTCAAATCAGAACTTTCATCCAATACACTATATGAGTCGTAAAACTTCTCCTCAAGAAGAGAAATACTCCAGCTACGAGCTAGAGGTCTTAGCGATAGTTACAGCATTAAAAAAATTTCGACACTACCTTGTCGGCACAAAATTTAAATAATCACAGATTGCCAAGCATTTCAAAAAAACTATGTCAAAGAAAGATTTACCACCTAGAATAGCACGATGGGCTCTCTTTTAGAAGACTTTCGATTACGAAATACTTCACAGGCCAGGTAACAAATGCAACATGTTGACGCGCTCAGTCGTTATCCAGTCATGCTCATACAATACAACGAGACAACACAAAAAATTAAAAAAGCACAAATTAATGATGAGTTTACATCCAGTATTAAACAATTATTACATTCATCTTCAGCCTCTGATTATACATTAAAAAACGATGTGCTGTACAAAATTGTCAACGACAAGAACTTCTAGTCGTTCCACTTGAAATGCAAAAACAAATCGTACAACTTGAACATTCTAAAGGACATTTCGGCATCAACAAAACTGAAAATTTAGTCAAACAACAATTCTTTTTCCCAAATATGCGTAAGACTGTAGAAAATGTTATTGCAAATTGTATTCCTTGCATTCTTTCATCCAAAAAATTTGGCAAACGAGAAGGATTTCTACATCCCATACCAAAAGGTGATATTCCACTTGATACCTACCATATTGACTTTTTGGGTCCACTCCCAAGTACCAACAAAAACAAATATATCTTTACTGTCATCGACGCTTTCACCAAATTTTTGTGGATTTATCCTGTAAAGTCTCCTTCAGCTAACGATGCTTTAGACAAATTAAAATTACAACAAGTAACCTTTGGAAGTCCCAGACGAATAATTTCAGACAAAGGAACAGCATTCACTTCTACAGAATTTCAGAAATTTTGTCAGGATGAAGATATCGAGTTTATTTCAATCACAACAGGTGTACCGCGTGGGAACGGTCAGGTAGAAAAAATTCATGCAACGTTAATACCAGTCCTAACAAAGCTTTCACTTGAAGATCCCAATAAATGGTATAAACACGTATCATCAGTTCAACGAATAATTAACAGCACTGTTTCCATAGCCACCAAATATACACCATTTGAACTTTTAACAGGCGTCAAAATGAAAAATAAAGATGACATCAAAATCAAAGCCATTCTCGAGGAAGAAAATTTCCAATTATCTTTACAGAATAAACAACAAATGAGAGAAGATGCCAAATCCAATATCCTGAAATTACAAGAACAAAGTAGACTACACTACAATAAACATCGCAAAGAAGCAAGAAAATACAAAGAAGGTGACAGAATTGCAATCAAGAAAACCCAGTTTGGAGTAGGTGTGAAATTGCGACCAAAATATTTTGGCCCATATGAAGTCGTGAAAGTTCGTCCAAACGACAGGTACGATGTAAAGAAAATAGGAAGACAAGAAGGCCCGAATTTGACATCCACATCTGCTGATCTGATGAAACCATGGGATAATCCCTAAGACTTTTCTTTCCAGAACTCTAATGACTTTATTTTTTTCCTCTATATACTCAAGGAAATTTGAACTTTAAAAATTTGTTTAATCTTTTTTTTCTTTTCAGTTGTAGTATTTGTATAATTTTTACTTGCATATTTTCCAGCCTGGTCGGGGACCGACCACATCAGGATGGACGAGTGTTGTATACGCTCAGGCGACACCAGCGCCACTCTCTGTAAACCCCGGATGTAAGCGGGAGAAGGAGTAGACTTACTCTTCCCCAGCAGCGCGCGCCTAGTCAGGTTTAACAACCTGTAGATGTCATTAAATATCCTTAAACTTTAACGTCTCTCTTTCATTCAACATACCCCTAGACACCACCTCTCTGTTACATATA